>PVKA01010811.1:0-63074 GCA_004027165.1 Ctenomys sociabilis
AAAAAAAAAAAAAAGAACAAGCAAGAGACCTATATCGAATACACATATTCCAGAAATAACAGAGCTTGGATATTTCGAGCTCATTCAATAAAAACCATGTCAGCTCTTGCTCTAAGTAAACAACACATCTATGTGGAAATAGAAGACATTTTCTCTTAAGTAACTGCCATGTGTCCCAAACACTGGTTTGAAGTTCTGTGACAAGAGACTGTCACCTATAATAACAAGTTTCCACTTTTATTGTTTTCTGTATTCAGCAAGTTGGAAGCACGCTCCCATCCAAATACGAAGAAGAAAATGAAGTCTGGGAGTTACTGGTTATTGTTGGTTAAGAAGAGAAAGAGAGGCCTGGAGGTGCCTGCAACCGATGCTTTGCTTCTCCTGGGTGGATGAGCACCTCAGTGGCAGGGGCTGAAAGGGGAAGAGGGGCAGCTTATCCCCCAATTGTAAGCAGAGTCCCGGCTGTGGAGGGAGAGTCTCGCCCCTGAGGTCTGTGTCAGGCGCACAGGGCCCCGGGCTGCAGAACTGGGAGGGACACCTACTCTGGCTCCTGAATGTTGCTTAGCTTTGCGAGGACCCCAGCAAGTGTCCAAAAGTCAAAGCCTCTGGCAGGAACACATGATCTTTCTTTGACACCAGGGGCTGCAGCATATTTTATGTCTTCTTTGCATAAAGGTTAGCTCGAGGTATGAGAAACAGCAGGAACCTTGAAGCTGGGCGGACCTTGGATACAACCCGCTCTTGCTGCCTACCGCCGCGTGGCCTCGGAGGCCAGCTGAGTACTGGGATGCGGATTCCCTCCTTTGGATAAAAATAACTCAGACTTATAACACGGGCCTCGTTTTTACATAACCTAGCTGCTGCCTGATCCGTGTCCATGGGTCCTTTCTTCCTGTAGGGCGAGATGTGAGATCGAGATCAGGCTTTCCTTGGGACCTAGTGCATCTTTATTGTACTAGCTCCACCCCTTTCTTTCCATCTTGTGTTTTATTTGTGTTTGTAGATGATGGTTTGAGACAGAGGAGAATAACCTTCATTTTCCACACCGGCCAGAGGAACAAGATAGGCTAGAAATGGAGCTTTGGTGGCAGAGGGCAGCACAGGGGTTGGTGCAATGCCCAAACCTGTGTCCCTTGAGGCGCAGCCTGGGTCGAAGGGGCTGGAAAGCCCAGTGGGCATCTGCAGACACAGCGCTCTGTGTGTACAGCATCAATGACACGCTCACACTCCAGATCCAGCAGGCCGCACAAGGAACTGTCTCCCTCCCTGGGGGGTTCAGAGGCTGGGGTGGAGACCCCAGGCTTCCATCCTTCCCCATCCCTGCAGAGGAGGCGCAAGACGCCCTCAAAGCATTCTGGGTGAGCAGGTGTGCAGAGCTCTGGACTCAAGGGAGTCCTCGGGGTCCCAAGGCAGCTAGGAGAGGGGAGGAAATGACTTATGAATGGGGACTGGGCTCAGAGACCCACGTGTCTTTCAGAGACTCAACCGAGGCTCTATCCATTTCTTTTGGAAGCCAGAAACACTTGTTAAGGTCTGAAGCAAAATGGTGAAAGCAAGGAATGCAGAGTTATCTCTAGATTACAAGGACTTTATACACTGAGAAGGTTATAACGTTCTATACTATATTGTTTGGGGAATAATGACAGGGGACAAAGTCCGAGCATCTTTGGCATGCTGCAGCTGTTTGTTTTTTAATATGTGGGGTCCAAGCCTGGTTAAACATGTAGTTGCAGGACTGCGACTATTAAGGGCCAACGGTACTCCCCAAATTGGCAGTAGAACTTACCGTTTAAGAGGGAAAATATACAAAAACCCAAGGTACCAGGTCCAAATCAGCAAGGGGCTCATAGATAGAGAATTACCTTACGGCAATGGCACGGTGCCGGGCAGGCCAGGTCGCATGTGGCCTCACACCAGTGCCTCTGGGAGAAGCTCCACATCGGTAACCACTCACTCGCACAGTCTCTCTCCTTGTCTCCTGGTAAGGCACTCAGAGGACAGATTGGGAGGGAGAAAGGGCAGTGTCCCTTTCTCCTCAGAGCTGTGAACTCTGAAGCCTTTTTCCAGGGCTTGATGGCTGGTGGGGCCCAAAGCCAGGGCACCCAGTGAGCACACACCGGGCCTCAGGATCCCAAGGAGAGAGAGAACAAGGAAGAGAAGATGGCAGCAAGCCGGCACAGATCCTGGGCTGGGCAACAAGCGCTGGCACCTGGCACTGTGGATGGCACCATGGCCTCCACGAGGACAGCGCTGCCACGGTGCTCCGCCCCATGCGTAGGCTGGAGAGGAGGAAAGGCGGGCTGGCGGGACCGAAGGATTCACAAAGCTTCCTCCAGTTCCAAACGTCAGAGCCTTGGCCTATCCAGAGGCCCTGAGCCTTTCTTTCTTCTAGACATGGAAGATGCAAGCCCATGCCCCAGCTGACCAGATGTCCAACTGCTTCAGTTTGTCCAGGGAGCACTGCTTGCTACTTCCTTATGTTCCCCTTCCTCCCACCCTACTGTCTTTTATCCTTGGATCAGTTATTTCTTTTCTATATCCTTTCACACACTGTTAAAGACCTTTTTTTCCCTTTTTTTTTTTTTTTTTTTTTTTTTTTTTGGCAGAACTGGGGATTGAACTCAGGCCCCTGCGCTTGCCAGGGAAGCGCTTATTCTACTGAGCCATCTCCCCAACCCCTAAAGACTCTTCAAATAAAAGAAAATGATTAAATCAGCTAAGGGTCTGCAAGTGGTTTGCACTGTTGCATTGGGACTATTTTAATATCCCAATGTAAATGAGTGAGTGCTCGCGCATGTACACACACACACACACACACACACACACACACACACACACACGTCTGCACAAGGCATGGGGAAGACTCAAATCTGAACTCACCACCACCACTAAAATAACGAAACAAGCGACCTACCTTGCTGGCCACTACCAGCTGCACCATTCCTTTGGCAGAGCGAAGAATGGCTACAGCTTCTTCGTGGGACAGCCCGATCAGTAAGTGACCATTGATCACCAGCAGTTCATCTCCCAAGGACAGTCTGCCATCCCTGAAGAAATGGAGATGAGAAAAAATACCCTTGTCAAGGCAATCTGGGGACAGAAATGGTCATTTTCTAGGAGGTAGGGCAGGTCACAAGAAGGGAGTTAAAAACTGGTGATGAAGAGGAAACAGTGACATCGAGAGTAGGATGGAATCCTTTGTCCCGGGTGTCTGTATCCCACTGGAGGAAGGGATACAGCATTTTCAGGAAGTCACTTAGCAATAAGTGTATTCTAAAGCTACTCTGAGTATCTGACATCAGTGTCAATGAAACTCCCATCCAGGTGGGGATGGTGATGGTGAAAGCAAGACTCCAGTGTTTTAGGAAATCAAATCATCCTTTTTTAAACAATCCCTTCTGCCCTTGTGACCAAGGGATCAGCACAAGGTCGTCACTGAGCTAAGCCCAGGGACAGAAAGGCAACCTGAGCCCACCAGCACGCCTTCCTTGGCCACTGGCCTTCTCTTCCCAAGGGACCGGTCCCTCTCCAAATTTCCCCTGGAACTCCTATGGCTGATACTGTGCTGCATGTGTCTGTGGCCCTCACTTCTCAGAAGGGTATCAGGACCTAGAGCAGTGGTGGCAATCCTTTTAGTGTTTTCAGTGGTAACAAACATCCCACTATAGCACATGTGCCGTAGGTTTGCCACCACTCACCCACAGGGTGAGGTCTCCCAGCTCTTTTCCTATCCTTGGGTCTCAAAGCCAAGCTTCATAAGTAGGAAGATGAATCCAATAGTAATGATAAACTGTTTGATCTGTTATTATTGTAGCTATCAGACCTGGCCTACAACCTTGGGTGTACAAGCATTGTTTCTGTATTTCCTTTAAATTATGGCTAAGTTTTCATCTCACGTGGCTGGCAGGAGAGTCAGTTGTCACTGGACTGTTTCCCCCAGGGAGGGCAGGGCTCTCAGTGGCAATCTATGCCAGATGGGCAGGCTGCATCAGTGGGTTCCAACCGAGCCACCTGTTATC
Organism: Ctenomys sociabilis; assembly: GCA_004027165.1. Taxonomy (NCBI): domain Eukaryota; kingdom Metazoa; phylum Chordata; class Mammalia; order Rodentia; family Ctenomyidae; genus Ctenomys; species Ctenomys sociabilis. The sequence continues at coordinate 4,020 of PVKA01010811.1, forward strand.
TGGTCTCATGACCACAAAAGAACCAGAGATAGCTAAATACAGCACAGAAAATCTAACGAGGTGGAGAACCCTTGAACTTCTCCCACAGTATGCAGGGTGCTGTTGTGGGACTCCTGAATGTCTCCATTCTCTAGGATTCATTCAGCTCAGACTGTCTGCCATTGTATACTTTCTCCACCTTGCTTTCTTTCAGTGAATCAGCCAGCTTCTCTCCTTTCAACTTTACCTGGCTTGTCTTTCTGCAGCATTTTTCTCTCCCATTCTGTTTCCTTTCTGTACAGCACACATAACAATTTTTTTCTATGAATTTAGGTTTTAACATAAGACAAGGGGTCCAAAACATCTTAGAGCCTCTGCTTTTCTGCCCTTTAAAAGACCCCATATGAAGCAGAGAAATCCTAAGGGCCCCCTTAGTCAGTTGGAATGCTTAAAGAGTGCAACCGGGAAAATCAGAGGGGAGAAATAAACTGGAATCCCAAGGAGGGGCGTGTGTGGACAATTCAGGAAAGGATCATGTGGGAGGGAAGGGATTCTGCATCAAAAATTCAACAGGTCTAGGTAGTGTCTCCAGGCTTCCTCATCCTTATCAATACCAGGATTAATTCCTGCTCCATCTCTTTTCTACTTCACACTTCAATTCCATTTCTCTCACTTCTGGTTATTAACTAGAATGCTCTATTTATGAGACATACCTGAGAGACATATGACTCCAGGCTGGTCATAACAATAACCCATTAGAAATGGCTCCAACAGGAATCAGACAGGAACAGTTCCATGTAAAGCTTATTTCTGGGCACTGGAATTTCCTAATTGCCAAGTTGCCAAAGATAGACTAGAACTGAAGGTGGGATTAATAGGAAAATGACTATCTGATGGGAGTTCTGTAAGGCTTCTGTCATTCAGGAAGTTTAGTAATGATCATCTAGGTTAAAACTGTGTTGGACCTTAATCTCTTAATAACTGCTGTCTCTCAGATAACAGATAACTGCAGTCAACCACATCTTTGCATTTATTACTAACATTCCACTCTATTAGAGGATGGATGGACAGAAAACATCTTGCCAGTTTGTGTCCAGGTCTTCTTAATTTCCCATTGTTCAGACAAATACCTCTAGCTCCTTTAGCGGCACCTCTTGAGATACACTTATAAGTCCCCCTTTGATCTTGGCCAGGCCAGTAGAGTTTTGGGCAGTCATATTCCCCTAGAACCAAGCTATCTTGGCTGAATGAATTCTAGATTGAAATAAAGACCAGTACTTCACTCATCAGTGAAACTATCCCTTTACACACCTACTGTATGTGTGTGGGCATGTAACACAGGTACTTGCCTTGCCACACCTTGAAAATACACAGAAGACACCCTGTGTTAATAGAAGCAAATGAGTAGGTCAAAGCTATATTTGAGGTAGCTATATCCCTCACACTCAAAATAATTGTTCTATAAATGCTCTAAATAAACACCGTCCTCTTCCTACTGCAGATAATTACTCAGACTAAGAAACAAGCCTTTAAGTATGAATTGTTTTCAGGTCAATAGAGAAAAAATTTACTTTCTCCTCTTCTATATCTGTGCTATCAACATATAATACTAAGTGTGTGAAATCCTTGCAGACCTGACAAGTGCATGCACTGTGGTCACACACAATCCAATCACTTTCCCAATTCATTGGTCACACTCTTATAGGAGCTAAGATGTCAGGATGTGACATCTGTTTAGTGGCATATTCTTGATAAGTAACCACATATTATCACAGAGCCACCATCCCAAATAGTAGAATACATAACATTTGCTTGAAATTAAAACTAGTTTAAGAAGAGATCCAACCTCCTTTCCATGGTTGGAACATCTTAAGCATCATTCTCAGTTAGGTACTTCCTGTGCTCAGAGATATGTTCAATTAGAACTGTCCTTGTCTGATTTCCTTCCACAATGCAGCATAATATTTATGAACTATAATCCCAAGGCTTTCACCAAGTGGAAGAGTACTAGCATCCAGCACCCAAGGGAAGGATAGGGAGGGCAGGAGGTAGAGAGACAGGGAAAATTATCTAATCACCTGTGAGCGGCACCTCCTTCCTTCACTTGAGTGACAACGATAGCGTGAGGTGAGCGCTTTGATCCTCGGCCTCCACTAACCTGAATTCCCAGCCCATCTGACTCTTTGAGCAGCTCCATCTTCCATATCCGACCGACTTCCTCCTTGGAAGGAAAAGCAAACATACGTAAAGAATGTTGACAGACACACAGCATTGACGTAGGAGAGCAGAGCTGTCACATCAGGCCAAGTATCCATCACTTGCATCTGATGAGGCAGAAGAAAAAGCTGCTTGGACAAAGCAGTCTTGGACAAAGACTGGCTGGCAGGGCTGCCCAACTACAGGAACTGCCTCAATGGAAACACTCTGTTGGCACCACGCTGGCCACAGGCAGCCACAGAGTACCTGCCCGTGGCTGCCAGCACCTTAAGACTTGAATTTTAACTTTACTAAATTCTAATGAAATTTCAGTATTCAAATAGCCACCTCTGGCTAGTGGCCATGATGTTGGACAGCCCAGCAAGTGTGATTACTGAAATTTCTTGACCAAGCTTCTGTTCATTGAAGCTTCCTCTGCCCAAGACCCAGATGCCACTGGGGATGAAAACACCAAGTGAATATGGGATCCTTGTATTTTTGCACAGCTACTAATTAATAAAGATGAAAGAAATAACGGTTGGGTTTTGGGGCCAGAAGACCTCAACTAGCTTTGCCATTTATAACTTACAAAAATCACCAAATGCAAAAATATCTCATTCCCTAACTCAAAAGTAGGAATTATTATTAATGATTCTAGGGTTTTCCTTAGAATTAATATTTATTCAAACATGTAGTAGCATATGATCATTAGCAGACAGTAAACAATACTGATAGGTAATCATATAATACCTCTTACCAGAAATGCTTGGGGACTAGAGGTGTTTCAGATTTTGGATTTTAAAAGCTTAGAATAGTTGCACATACAGTGAGATATACTGGGAATGGAACTCAAATCTAAACATAAAATTTATGTTTCATATATATCTTATGTATAGAGCCAAAGGTAAGTTCATGCAATATTCTTAGGGTGCCTATGTTTTAATTGTGACCTGCACATCAGATGTAAAATTTTCTACTTTAAGTATCATGTTGATACTTAGTAATTTTCACATTTTTGAGCATTTTGTATTACATTTTCCTAATTTGAAAATGTAATATAAAAAATATATATGTATATATATTTCTCAAACTTCCCTAAAACATACAAATGATATCTTGGGTAGTAAAAATCAAAACAATAAGTTGACTGATGACTCTGATGTTGACTACTAGTCAATAGCACCAGTGATGACAATGGTCTCCTTCAGTGCGCTTAAAATGCTTAAATCCCTGTAAAAATTTGTCCTTTAAGAAACTTTAGTAAATGCCTCTGGGCCATTTGATTACTCGGGGCTTTTCTGCCTTGGCTTGTCCTCTACTTGAATCCCTGTTTCACTCTCAGGACAGAAACACGCTTACTGCAAGAGTTTTGAGTTCTTCCAGATACTTAGCTGCTCAGGGAAATGAGAGTGAAATCTTTAAAAGTGATTTATTTGGGGGGTCTTTCTTTAGGTCCCCCCCCTCTACTCTTTTTAGCCCTAGAGATATGGGTGTGGGTCATAAAATATTCCTCAACCTACAAAGCAAAAGCCATCTTTTTTTTCATCCATCATGAATGTCCAGTGGAACAGTTAAGGTCTACATAGACAATGCAATTATCTCCCAAGAAATAGGCAACTGGCCCACTCAAGCTGCTTGCAAAGAAGAAAGAATGTGAAGAATTTAGAAAATCTGAAACACGCAGTGCCAGAGACTAAAATGAAACTGCAGGCCACAGTGAGAAGCCCAGAGGCTGAGCAGGCACTGATGTGCAGCATAGGACTGTCTGGGGACATGATTACCCGAGAGGAGCCTGCTGGATCCCACACTTCGCTAGTACCACGCTGCCTGATGGGGCTCCCTCATCCTGCAAGATGAAGTGGTGCCAGCTCTCTCCTCCACCCTCTGACCACAGACGAGTGGGGCCTGTCTGGCCCAGTGTAACTTCAGAAGCCCCTGGCTTACCACAGTGGTTCATGAACTTGTCAATGGTCCCTGTTTCATCCAGTCGGCCCACTCTGGCCTCATGGTTTTCGGTTTGCTGCCTCTGCTCTCTGGAACACCCTCCTCCTCTCTATTTGGAAGCACTCTCCCCAGTCTTTGGTTTCTCATAGCTCCACTACTTCCAAAAAGCCAGCCTTGGCAATCAATGTGAGAGCCAAGATGGCAGCTTTCAGTGCTACCAAGGTAGGGGACTCCATGGCTTTACGGATGCCACCAAAAGAACAAATTCCAGATGTGCCAGTTAGTTGCTGTGCTGGCTAGCTGTATGTCCCACGCCAGCATCCTGGGCAGCCTGTGGCTCTCTCTGGGAATCATGGTGCAGTTGAGACACAAGGGTAAGACTGTGGTTTATTTTTGCCTGGAAAAGGGGACAGAGTTCTCAGGTCTTGGGAGATGAGAGTGTTCTCCTTCCCCTAGCACAGAAAAGCTGTGGACCTTCCCCTATAGCAACAGAGTCCATTACTGGAGTCCAGAAAGAGGGCACAATTACTTTTAGTTCAAATTAGTAAAATCTTATTTACTCCCATTCCTAGTTTATACTACCAATCTTTTCCCGCTTACTCGCCTCTTTCATTAAACAAAACAGACAGGCATGGTTCACAGAGCATAACAATACTAGATACATTCTTTCTTAATCTTTAAATGCTTTTAACAGTAAGGATTTGTGATGAGTCATGCAAAAATACCTTCATGGGAGCAGAAAAACAGCTAAATATATATACTGACAGATGAGTTAAAGAGAGTTTTCATCAAGAGCATCCATATAACAGATTCACACCCTCTTCTGGCCCAACACATGCAAAACTAGTTAAAAACAAAATAAAAATGAAACCCACATATCTAATACAGAGAGTGCATATTACTGTGACTACCTAATTATTCTAGTCAAAAACTAGATCTTCTTCCCTTGTATCCAGTGACACAATTTCCCCCCATAATTGAAAGTGAGAATTATGAGAGGATTGTCCAAAGCAATCAATGCAAGTTTTCTGTGATCAGAATTGTAGGAAGAATTAAGTCCTTGAGTCAAGGTACCATTGCATAAAGCAAGACACAAGCAGCAAGAATAACTGTTACCAATTTAAGCCACACAACTGCCAGCAAACATTCTATACTATTTGTGAATTTAGTTGCTTATAGCTAAAACAAATGTTTAGTCAAAAATTAGTGCCTCAGGTTTGTTAGGCTAAAGTTGATACTGGCCCAAAACAAACAGGCTAACTTAATTACACTTTAGTTCCATCAAATCTGGAATCTTTCTTCTTCTGCTCCTGCCTTTCTCATCTCAATAGGAATAGAACTATCATCCATTCAAGCTATAGAGAATAGGGAAGATGAAAGCCCACCTCTGATCTTTGATTCCTCCTCCTATTTCATTCCCTACTTCTAAGCCATGTGACAGATCTGTAGGTTCTGCTTCCAAAATAGAACCCACATTCATCTGCTTATGTTCTTCTGCACTGGCACCTTTGCCAAAGTCACTAGCATCTTTAGCTTGGATAACCACAATAGCCTCCTGTTTGATTTCTTCTTTTACTCTTTATTTTCTACAATCCATTATTCTTCATGGAACATCCATGGTGAATATCTAAAAGGCATAGGTTATGCTACATCTAGCTTAAATCCTCCAGTAGCTTCAATGGCTCCCAACAGATTGAGAATAAGGTCCAAACTCTTTGTCATGGTAGACATGATGTTTTGTAAGTGAGCCCTGTCCACTGTCCTGAATCAATGCCATGAGAAGCTCAGTTTCTTTGCTTCTGGAACACTATTTTCCTTGCTTTAGCTGCTTAGTCCTTGGGAACATTCTGCCCCCTGACTTCATAGGGCTGGCTCAGTTCAAACACTGCTTCTTCAGTGAGGTCTTCGTTTGAAGACCCACCTAGCCACTGTCCACATGTCTTAGCCATTTTCCATGTCACCCTGGTTTAGTTCATTTATAATACTTGTCACTGCTGAATATTCTGACTTGTTTACTTACTTGTTTATGACTTTCTTCTATGCTACATATACCATTTCATTTACCAGTGGGTTCCCAGCAACTAGGACAGAACCTAATGCATAACAACATTGTACAATTAGTACAGAGCTAAAATCATAAAATGCTCATCCGCGAATCTTACATAGGGTTGTTCGGCATCACTGAACCTGGAGAAGGGGCTATGCACACAGGGAACTGTGTGCTCACCAGTGTCCAGTGGGTAAGCACTGGCCCAGCCAAAGATCGACTGGACATTCATTTTTTTTCTTACATTGGTTTAAAGGACAATAACACTTTGTCAATCTATTGAGAAAAAAAAACCACACACACAAGAAAGGGATGCTGTGGACTTCCACCCTACGGTTGGCAGAGGGTTCCCCTTTCCCACTGCAGAGAGTTCACTTGTGCATCTCTTCGCTGAAGCCACTGCATAGATTTATGTACTGCAGCAGGGTGGCACATAAAAGGGAACCAACAGCATTTAAATGACCTCATTTCTGCTGGAGCCAAAAATAACACTTTACAACAGCATCTTTGCCCCAAATGTCAGAAGACGCATCAGCCAACTAGAATCTCATGGCATCAAGTGCTTCGCCTCTGACTGCAAGCCTATTCTGAGACTGTCTGTTATCCCTTCTCATTTAGAAGGATGGTAAGAACTGGGAAACAGTGTGCTCATGTCAGAGCTGGAAGTCCCTTGGTCAACAGATCAAAACGCTCAGTTTATAAGTAAGAAAAACAGAAAAGCCACAGGAACCCAAAGGCCTCAGAGCTGGGGATAAAAGAGTTGGGGATAGAAGAGCTGGGGCTGGAGTCCACTCTCTTATCTATCAGGCCTGGTAGCTCTGGGCATTTTCATTATGCGTTTTTTTTTTTAATGTATCTGGTATAGGGTCTCACTTGGGCATTTTCATTAATAAAGAACTACAGAGCACTAATAGGTATAAGGCCCTGAGCTAGAATTAGTGTCAGAAACTGACCCCCTGTCCTTAGAATCTAATAGGGACACGATGAACCAAAAGGTAGTTGGAACATTCGGCACTTGTGTGGTACCACAGAGATGGCAGGAGTACTGCAGGGGCCTAGAGACAAGAGGTCCCACAGTGGAGCAGGTGACAGCAGTGCCCCAGCAGCCTTACACAGGAAGGTGTCCCAGTCTCTCAGGAAAGACAGAAGCCAAGCTATGCTGGCGGTGGCAGAGAGGAGGAGCAACTAGCGGCAGGGGCAGCATCCGTAGGTCTCACAGGCAAAAGGGAACACATTTCTGACATCTGCTAGGAACGGCCCAAATTGGGGAACAGGGCTCCAGGAGAAGTTCAGGACCGGGCTGGCCACGAGCTCGGAACTTCTGGCTCCAATGCCATACTCCAGGGAGGTGAGACAGGCTGCCATCTGAGTTAATAGCAAATCACACCTATTAACAAAACCTCCAGGGGCCGGAGAGATGGCTCAATAGAATAAGCGCTTCTCTGGCAACCGCAAGGGCCTGAGTTCAATTCCTGGTTCCATAAACAAACAAACAAACAAACAAAAAACTTCCATAGAATTCTTGAAGTGCGGGGTTTGGAGAGCTTCTGGGTGGGTCTAGATCCTTACGCCAGAGGGGTCACACTGCACCTCCTCAGCAATAGGAACCCAGGCTGGGGATCTTTCTGATTGTCATCCTATGTACCTCTTAGACTGGCTATTCATCTGTATGCTTTTTCATATTTTTTTAACCTAGTAAACTAGTTTATGCAAAGACATTTTAAAAGAACAAGAGTAGGAGGTAGAGACAGAGAGTTAAACAGAAGTCAGACAATGAGGGCCTCCAACAAGGCAAAATGTTTGGATGTTACCCTGAGGGAGAACAGACTTCATGTGGATTCACAGACATACCTGGTGCTAAGGTGAATAAACTTGCCTGCTGGGCAAATGCTAGGATCTTTCCCCTTTTGTTATGTGACTGTATTTTGTTGTATTCATTTTCACATTTTCCTTGGTACCACCAAAAAAAAAAAAAAAAAAAAAAAAAAAAAAAAAAAAAAAAACCACTTTTTTTTATGTCTACAGACTTGAAAAATTTTCATCCTGTATGAATAATGATCTTTGCTAGAAATGTAATAAAGCTCACTGAGCTGATTTCTAAAATTGCTTGTTGATATCCTAAGCGATTTTTAAGAAGATAGACCCAACTTTTAGAAAAGTGAGTTGGTTTTTTGTCTACGGAGTGGTTGCTTGGTTCAAAAATCCTTTGTTTGCAAACAACTTGGTTCCCGAACAGAAGCATTTGGCAAAATTTTGTTTTTATTAGTGAGCTCTGCATTAACTCACAGTGGGTGACAAACATGACCTCAGCCATGTTTTCTATGGTGACACAAACATGGCCATCTTTTTCAGAATTGTGGGGTGAATTAGGTTTATGAACTGAGGTGCTACTGTTTATCACTATCCACTAAAATTTTACTCCAAGATACCACTTTTCAAAAGAAATTGTTTATTAGAAAGAAATACGTTTCTTATTGCTCAGTTAAGGGAGAACACAACAAGGAAACAACTGGGAATTTATTTTAATGTAATTTTTTTAGAGAAAATAAGTTCATGAAGAAGTACCTGGCAAACAAAAATGGTCTGAATAAGCATTATAGGCCTTTTTTGGTAATTTATTAAGTTTTTATATAGCTATATTAAACCATTAGTAAAGCAGAAATGGAATAACACTGACATGTTTAATCTCCCATTATTCAAATGAAATGGGATTTTTTCCCCCAAAGGCTCAAGAGTAAATAGCTAATTTCTAGTTTTCTGGAAATTCTATTTTAGCATGACCTTGGTTTCAACTATCCTAGAGTAAAAATAAAAATCTTCTCCAGCCCAAGAACCTAGGCAGCCTTTTATGAAAATCTCTTGGTTCCAATTTTAGTGACACTAGGATGTGGAGGAAGATGTGAGGCTTTACCTGCAGCCAACTCTATCAATCCTGAGCAAATGGATTCAGTGAACATATTTCTGGGCTGAAAAGCCCCAAAATATGAGCCAGGGCCAATGACCAGTCTATGGATTAGGCACAGTCACAAAGAATACAAATTCCAGATGTAATTTTTTGTTCTCTGCAAGGATATGCCTTTGAAAAAACTGTCTCAAAGGCAATACATTGAGTTTTTTACTCTTTCATTTATACCTCCTGGGACTTTTTTTGTGGTACTCAGGATTCAATCTGGGTCCTTTGCTCTGAGGTACATTATCAACACCTTTTTGTTTTTAATTTTGATCTGAGACAGGATTTGGCTGCTAAACTGCTCAGATTGGACTTGCAGTAGCAATCTTCCTGCCTTATCCTCAAATAGTGTTGATATTACAGGTATGTGCCAGCATGCCTGGCATCTATATTTGATCTTGAGCATAAAACTAAGCAAAAGAACTTTGATATGTGTAGTCTTTAGATAACGTAATCCAGAAATTCAACTTTATGTTATTGTTTTTTTATTATTTATTTATTTTGGCAGAAGTGGGGATTGAACTCAGTCCCTTGCGCTTGACAGGCAAGTGCTTTTTCCACTGAGCTATCTCTCTGGCCCCTATGTTATTGTTATTGTTTTTAATTAAGACAAGTGGCTGGGTTCTCCTCTCCTTTCCACCTCATGGAAGCTGCATCACAGCCCGTAGGCCAGACAGTGCCATCAGATCTGGCCAATGACATATAAGTAGTGGCAGATGTCACTTCAGAGTCCAGGCTCTGAAAAGATGGCTCAGAACTTCAGGGAGTTCTTCTCTTCAGAAGGCCTCCTTCAGAAACTATGGGAAGGAAAGCCTAACCAGCCCTACTCTAGGCCTTGCTTATGCCTGCTGAGTTGGGAAGGGGAGCTTGGAAAATACAAAATATGAGAACTTCCTGCAGAGAGGCTAGACGCAAGACCCACCCAGCTGATCCAGAAGCAGAACATCTTTTTTTTTCAGAAAGCAGGAAGAAGTGGAGCACAGCAGTAGACACAAGCCACACCCACCTGGATGAGTTTGAACTTGGTAGATCCGGACCTGGTGTTAAGGTAATAACTCTATCAAAGCTCTACACCAAAAGTCAGAAGACAGTGCTATACAAAATGACGAAGAGAAGGAGCAAAATGAATTCTCAGGCCCAGAGCCCACCCAGAACAAATGAAGGAGACAATAGCACAGAAGAAACTGGAAATCACATAGAAGAAACTTGGAATCTCTGAAATAATAGCATCTGAAGCAAAGAAGCAACTGCAGAAAGGTATAGAGGAAAACAGATCTGAAATAATTTCTGAAGTAAAGAAAGAAATTATAACTATAATGAAAGAAGTACTAAGTACTTCTAAAGACACTCATAAAAAATAGAGCAAAATAGAAAAATGATGGAATCCTTGAATGAGCAGTATAGGAAAGAAATAGAATGCGTGAAGCAGATTCAAAGTGATACACAGGAAATTAAAACCTCAATCACAAGCTGGCAAAATCATTTGAATGAAAGTGAAAATAGACTTTCAGACCTTGAACACACCATTGGAGTTAGTGAAAAGGTAAGAGAAGATATCTTAAAAACAACTAGAATGCAGGAAAAAAATAATTCAACATGTGCAAGATGATGTAAAGATGAACAATGTAAGACTAATAGGCATGAATGAGAAAGAAGGAGTCAATACAAATGATATAAGAAAAATATGGGCAGAAGTAATAGCAGAAAACTTCCCAAACATGGGGAAATGATCTGACATCCAGTTGATGAAAGCATATAGAACTCCAAATAGCATCAACCCAATTAAAACCACTCCCAGATATATAATAATCAAGATCCCAGAAATTCAGCACAGGAACAGTATACTGAAAGCCACTAGAGAAAAGAAACAGATCACATTTAAAGGAAAATTCATCAAAATAATGGCAGATTTCTCTTCACAACCCATCAAGGCAAGAAGAGCATGGAGCAAAGTACTTCAAGTCTTTCAAGAAAAAAAAATCCAATCCAGACTGATATATCCTGCAAAACTCTCTTTCAAGTTTAATGGAGAAGTAAAATATTTCCATGACAAAGAACAACTAAAGAATTTCATGACAACAAAGCTAACCCTACACAGACTACTAAAAGATATTCTAGAGAGGGTCAAAATGACTACAACTCCATGAATGAGAACGGAAAAACCCCATCAAATAAGGCAAACAATTAAACACAGGAGAAAAAGAGGTATACAACAGCAGTCTTTCAGTTATTCTTTTGTATATAGCAGCAAAGTATTTCCATCGGCACACTATACAAATGGACTTCTCCTTCATCCTATGAAACATGATTCTGTTCGGGCCTACAGGATGGATATCAAGGATAGCAGTAGCTCAGTCCCACAAGTGACACCTGGCCACCAATAAGCGTCACAGACACTGTCCACATCCACACATACTAGAACTTGTGATATCCTATTCCCAAACTGTTAGAAGTGCTGATCATACATTTGCCATTCCAGTATTTTTGTTATGTATTATTCTTAGCAATTCTTTACTACCATGAAAACTTTCTTAGTTGATATTTTTGTATATATTAACCCAATCAAATATTACGTGAGTACTCTGTGATCACAGATTTGTACATATAATACACTACATTCTGGCTTCTTAGTTGGACTCACAATTTAATTTTAATATTTGAATATTATTTTGAAATATTTAACTTTGAATTAATATTTTAAATTAATATTTTGAATTAATATTTAATTTTCTGAATATTGTTTAATTTTAATTTTTGTTTTATGATTTAGACTGTTTCTTTAACTTATAATCTACTTATAAGACATGGTATGATATTTTCTACTAGATTTAGAAACGTTAAAAAGTGTATTTCCATTTTCCATTGATGTTATATTAGTTTTCTTTGTCTTTTACACACACACACACACACACACACACAAAAAAAAAAAAAAAAAAGATATGTATATAATCTATACAACCTGACATAAGAGTCATACTGTATTGTGGGAATCTTCAATGACCTTTTAAATGAGTTCGTGTAATATATTTTACATAGTCCTGTATAAGTACCATTTTGAGAGCTCTTTATTCTTTATATAGTACCCATACAGCAACTTCTCTTGCTTTTTGGATTATAGTCTTTGCTATTTTCTATATGCTAAGTTTGGAGGTATTAGAATATTTTGAGTTTGTATAACTGGAAAATATTTTACTTTTAGTTTTCAGAGGTATGTTTGTGAAATATGAGATTCAGTGAGGACAAATCTTTTTTTTTTCCAGTCCTTTGAATAAATAAATCTAGTTTCTTATCCACTTGCTCTTTTTTTTCTTTTCTAATGTGTATCTATCTTGGTATGATTCTATTTATATTTCTTGTGCAAAAGGTTCATTTTTCTTGGAAATGTGCTATAATTTCAACTAGATTCAGAAATTTTAAATCTTTAAATATTTATTGCTTACCCCATTTTATTTTGAGAATTCTCTAATTATGTGAATATAAGTTTCTTGATTTTGGCACAGAGCGAACTAGTATATGAACTATTATATGACTGATCTGTAGACTCTTCTTCGTGTTTATTTTAGACAATTTTTATTGTTAAATTCATTTAAAGTTTGCAAACCTTTTTACAATGTGCAATCTATTATGAATCTCATGTTACATATTCATTTCAGAAATATTTTTCCAAAATTCACTCTGTCTACATCTTATCTTTCACATTTTAATATTTGTCTAAAATTTTTAATTTGCTATATAATTATTGATTTTCAATAAAGTTAATGAGTTAGAAAGACAAAAACAAAACAAAAATTATGCAGCCCCATTTTCTAACCCCTTGCACATTTCTGAAACTCATCAGGTTTACTGGGTACTTTCCCTCCTGTGTTGTATTAATAAATACAACATAAATGTTTAAAAGAAAAAAAGACAAGATAATACTTGGTACTCACTTAGAAATTTGGTGGTAGGGCATTTTTTTTTTTTTTCTTTAAAAATCATTTCAAAACATTTTCACTGTGGCCTACATTAAATTGAAGCCTGATCTTTGGACTGTATATGTGATTTAACCTCCTTTGGTGCTCTAAACCTTGGAAATAATTAAGGAATTTTGCCTTACTTTCACATTAGGTCTTCACCAAGTAATCATTAGGTGAAAAAATCATATTAAGATACGGTAGTCACTAATAATAATCCCATTTTAATGAGGATTGATTTTAATTTGAGGGGGTAAACATTACAACTTTTATTTTTCCCCTAATCCTTTTGGGTAGAGACTTATAAAACAGAAAAATCACTGAAAGTGACATCAAGATTTTGCTGTCATTTATTTATACATCCATTTCTTGACAAATAATGCAAGGCTTTATGAGGCTCACTCAACTCCTTAAATGGACACGATCTCTTGAAATAGAGTGCAATTTGATTCTTCTCAACCTGTCACATAGACTGGTTAACATTCAAAAATCATCACATCAACAAGAGAAGCGCAGTAGCTCGCGCTTCAGCACACAAAGCTGCACACGATAGCACCGTGTCTATTTCCTACCTCCTCAACCGTCCTCATGCCTAGGGATTGTCTCCTGCACGGGGAAGAAGCCAGTCAGCACCCACCCAGCAAGCAACTGTGTCCTTAAGAGCCTGCAGAAACAGCTTCTAGGAGGAATATTGGAGCAAACACATTTACCCTTAGAAATGTAGCTCTGATATGAAAAGGTTGTATAATGGGGAGACCCTTGGCGGCAAGCAGCTCGCCCATCACCTGCAGAAAATACCACAGGTGCTTTGCCTTTGGGCAAAACCAACCTCTACCATCACAGCTGGATGTCACACACCAGAGGTTTCTGTGACACTTGCAAGCCTCGCTAGAACCTATGAACGTGATGCCATGAGAGTATCACTGATTCCGAACTGTTAAAAATGAAAGCATGAGTTGGCACGGTGGCACATGCCTGTGATCCAGAACTCAGGAGGCTGAGGCAGGAAGTTCACTGAGTTCAAGGCCACGGTTGGCTATACACTGAACTACACAGCAAGACCATGTCTCAAAAAAACCAAAAAATTAAAGAAAAAAAAAATGAGATGCCTCACCGTGTGTTGAATACTCTTCCTATGAACTACTGAAGCTGGGATGTCTGTGCTATCAATTGCCTTGAAATAGCAATTTCCTGTGACAGCAGTGATGAAAAATAATGCAGTGTAAGTGCTTGTCTGGGCCTCATCTGACTCAGATTTTACCACAGAAAGCTTGGCTTTTCACTTATTATCCTCTGCCTAGCTCTTTATGTAAGTAGGATAAAATGACTTGAACTGTTCTGTTGTTATTACGTGATCTTACCATTTATCTTGATGAATCTGTGATATCTAATTGTAAAGTCAGCTTAGATGTTTTCTAAACTTTAAAAGCAACTTCAAACCAACTTTCTTTTAAACATTGGGTTCCACAGTCAAAGCAAACCTTACCCGTGGCAGGCAGTCACTGGATTGGGAGTCCGTCTTCCCAGCTTTGGAGAGACGGCATTTGTCACCGCCTGTGGTCAGAGGAGCCTCTGTCTTTGGAACTGTGGGCTCTGCCCTTTTGTCCTCTTCTGACCTCTCCAGGTTGGGTCCAGCCCCATCCTGGAGAGAAGGTGAGCCATTCTCTAGCTCAGAGCTGAGTCCGTTTCCAAGCTCGGGGTCTGTGCTGCCGTTCTCCAGCTCAGCACTGGTGGTGTGGGCCAGCTCACAGCCTGAGCTGTTCTTGCGCTCCTCGGGGGCCTTGTTGGTAGGAGGTCTGGAAATGACCCCAAACTTTCTCGTTCTTTTCCCCTTCTTTGAAGTTTGGTCACCCAGCTCCGACGTAGGCGCCTCTCCTGGTTCTGAGCTGTTGCTCCCATTGCCATTGTAAGTTGAGTGGGCTTTGTGCTTGAAGCGCCGCAGCATGATCAGGTAGATGAAGCCGCCATTCCAGCACTGCTCAGCCAGGTAACTGCAAGGGACAGACAGGGTCATTAGAGCAGCGCACGCCACACAGTGCCAGTCACTGAGAATCTGGCTGGGACACAGACCACTAGGCTTCCTAGGAGCTCCACACTAAACTGTCTCTTCATCTGTGTGACTACTAACAGTAAGATGATCCCTCCAACAAACACACACAACCCCAGTGAGCTGAAGGTACTAACTGAGCACCCTAAGATCAAATATTTACTTATTTATTTTTTGGCAGAACCGGGGATTGAACTTAGGCCCTTGCACTTGCCAGGGAAGTACTTATTCCACTGAGCCATCTCCCCGGCTCCCCTAAGATCAAATAGTCAGAGAAGGGTTTTCCCTTCTCTAAGTTAGGTTTTCAATGCTAACTTAGTATTAAATTTTTTTTTTCTTCTTTTTGCAGTGCTGGGCATGCTAGGCACACAGTGAACTACACCCCTAGCCCCTAAAAAAAATTCTTACAGGAAGACTAAGTTCAAAGGCTCTGTGGTACAGGAGGCAAATGTTATAGTCAATAACATTTAATTTTGTATTTGAAAATAGTTACTAAAAAGGATTTTCAGTGCTCCCAACATAAGGAAATGATACATGGCTGAGGTGATCTGAGCATTACGCATTGTGTACATGTATAGAAATGTCACACCAAACTCCATAAATATGCATAATTACATGTCAACTGACAATAATATAATTCTTAAAAAGACAAGGTATAGAAGCCATTCATTGCACTCAAGAGTTTATAAATTGCAATCCCAGGGAAAAGTTATTAGAATTCTTGAAAGTAAATTCCAGTCTACTACTTCCAGGGCAACCATGGCGAGAATAAAGAGACAACACATCTGCAGTTATGGAGAGCCACGGGCATCCTAACCCAGTCGAATAAAGGCCACAACCCAGAGCTGAGCCTGGGTTTTATGAATTTGTGAAGAGCGGAGTGGCTTGGAATTGAGTGACTGAGAGAACAGTAGGAAGGACGTGAGTGCTGTGAGCTGGGTCAGGAAGGAGGCACAATGGCACCTGTGCGATATGCAGAGAGGTATGCAGAAAAAGTACTGGGTTCTGACAACAGGTAGCCTCTGTGTTGGGAGGAGTCTACGGAACACAGTTTGAGGACATATCTTGGGCTTTGGGTTGGCTGCTTCAGTTCTGACATCTTGCTTTTATTGCCCTGGGACTTCACTGCCTCTCTTGACACTCAATCCCAGCTGACAGTATAGCATCTCTCAGCCTAGCACACATTTAGCAGTAGGAGCTACAGGCACAGCATCACAGGCCTGAGGCTTTGCTTCAAAGGCTACAGCGCCTGTCTAGACCCATCTGCATCGCTTTAATCCAACTGAGGGGGCTGAGCATTTCCTAGCCAGCTCTGTGCATCTCAGCACTCAGAGTAGGGCAAGTGAATCAAATGGAGGCAAACTGTCTCCTGTCAGGGGGAGCAGTGTTGGCAGTTCTCTACATTGAGGGGCTTGCCTGAAGCAAAGAATAAAAGAATTCACTACCCCTTCAGTAATTCCTTATATCAGAATTATGCTAAACTCTTATCTGTATATTGTTTTTATACTTTATCTATAGATCTATATTGCTGATGGGATAAGAATACACGTGGCCAGGGTAAAGAATAGATAAAATGGGTTGGGGGAAATGTAAAGTTCTGTTATTAGGCCAAAAAAAAGGAGAGTCAAACTTTATACAGTCATTTCTTCCCCATAGTAGGTAAAGTAAGTAAACATACTACCCTGGTAGGAGGTTGACTGGGGGTAAGCTGTAACCAGCTAAGTCAGAATGATTACAGATTCATCTTCTGGTGATTTTCCTAGCGTAAGCTGTTCCCAGCACACATGGATGGGCCTTTCCGGTTTAGGCCTCATGTTAAGAAGAACACTGACAATATGGGCATAAGAGACCAGGACAAAGAAGGTCAATGGAAACTGCTTCAATCAGGAACATTTAGGGAATAAGGCACACTCAGCATGGAGAAGACAAGGTCAAGGCCAGTTGCTTATTTATATATCTGAGAGAGGCAAATACTGAGAAACAGGAAATAATATGAGATAATGCATGTGAATCGTGACATATGATAACTGCTCCAGAGTTTAGGGGAGCCCAAGAAAATAAAACATCAAATGAAGTAATTAGCAGTATTCAGGATCCTAGGTCGTTAAGCTTTAGCAAAGAAAACACTTGGTCAAAGTCAGGAAAGGAAGTTGGGCTGGACTCTCCATTAGTGCCATCCAAGATAAAATAGCACAAATCCCCGAGGAGCCCAGGGAAATGCTTTCACCACTGGAACCCTGCCATATCGTACACATCACTGGTTCTCAACGAGTGTCAAAAAACAAATCATTCATAAGTTGAACCTGCTTTGGTCTTCTCATGTCTATAGTGGGAAGGCCCAGGGCTACATTTAGTACCTTCCCAAGTGTATAAAGCCAGGTGCTCTCCCTCTAGGTGCGATACTGACTAAATAAATGGGGATTTCAGGTAGAAGATGGATTTCTGTAATCTTGTCACCAGGCAAAATCAGATCTGAGAGTTGGGGCACTCAGATGTGGGAAGGAGGCCAGGTTACCAGAGTCGCCTCTTACCATGAGCTGTCACATAGGCAGCAGAGGGAGGGGCCACTGCACTTGAAGAGGTGGCCAGCTGTACTGGACACAACTAGAATCTAGCCTAAAGGCATGTAGTCCCTATTCCTATAGATCAGAGCAATGACACTGCCTGTCTTAGGAGAGAAAAGAATAATTCTCAATATCTGTCATGCAGTAAAGTGAATGAGAAAGAAGGGACTCGCAGAGCAACCAAAGTTAATAAAAACTCTCTTTGATGCTGGGCTATATATCATGTTAGTGAGCTCATCCACAAAAACAAATAGAGAAAAAAGATACCGGGTATATCTGAGGCCATTTTGTGAAATACAGAGGGAGGAAGAGACATGAAAAGCCATCAATTGGAGTCTGGAAAATAAACATTAAACCTGATTCTCAGCACAACTATCTTCAAATGTTTAGATTTCACTTGTTTAAATTATATATTTTTTCCAAACTGGAAAAGCTCTTGTAAAAGTATCACATCTGAAAATTAGGCAGCCAGGTGGTAAGGGTTTCACTGAGCAAACGATTTCTAGTTAAAATGTTACATGTGCTTAGATGTTATGCAAAACAGCGTGGAACAGTAAAAAAAGGATAAGGTAGAAAGTTAGTCATCCATGTCAATGGAATTATACAAAATTTCCATCAACTGATGAATATTTAAATTACATCATATTTATACAATGGAATATTATTCTGCAATGAAAAGGAATGAATTATAAGCTATCACATGGATGATACTGAGAAACATGATGCTAAATGAAGAAAGCTAAACAACAAAGGACTGGATGTTATACAATCCTATTTAATACATGACGTGTATAGCACACAGAAACAAAATGATTAGTGGTTTCTAGAGGTTAGAGAAGGGAACTGGGCCTGCCTGCTGACAGCTAGAGGACTTGGGGTGCTGGTGTGTAGGTTCTGGAATTAGAGAACTGTAATGTCTGTATAATACCATATATATTCTAAAACCAAAGGCACACTTCAAAATGATAGATTTTGTGAGCTTTTAATAGTGACATTAAAAGCCACTATTTTTGTGAGAAGATTTTCCTTTGGCTTACGGCCTTAGAGATTTTGATTTCTACAGTCACTAGGCCCTGTGGCTCTTGAGCCTGTGGTGAGGCGTGAGGTCGTGGAGGAGGCACATGGTGGTGGCAGCCTGAGGCAGAACTGCTCACAAGATGGCTGGGATGTAAAAGAGAAAAGAGGAAGGGGCTGGGGCCCCGGGGACCAGAGTACCTTCCACTAGACTCCATCCCTTAAAGGTTCTACTACATTCCAATTATATTTTGTGAACACTTATCCAACCCATAGCATGAATTACATATCTTGATTTTTAATTTTTTTTTGAGACAGAGTCTGACTATATAGTCCAGGCTAGCCTTGAACTTGTTTATGTAACCCAGGCTGGCCTTAAACTCACAGTTATCATCCTGCCTCAGTATCCCGAGTGCTAGGATTACAAGTGTGTGCCATCTTGCCTGGGCTCTACATTTTCAAAAAGTAGCAAATTATACTGCCAAAGTTTTCAGCTTATTCTACAAGTAGGTGCTTTATGGACAGTACTTCCATAAGAGCTGTCTTAGAAGAAACTGCAGCTAAGAAATAAATATTAATCACCTTGCTCAAGTTCACATACCTAAGTGGCAGATCTAACTGACTCCAAAGCCCATAGTGATCCATTCTGCTCCGTGCTACAGCTTTCACATTTACAAAGTGAAGCTGTTAAAATGAGTCATCTCCATATTGCATTCGTGCTAATAAGTGTGAATGCTAGTTTTCCAGGAACAGCTCTGGGGGGAAAAGGACCAAGTCACCCCAGTGCCGTGGGTAGAATAAAATAAGAAACATAAACATCTATTTCGTGTCTGACTCTGGGCCTGACTCTGCTTTGGATAACTGTCCCTCAAAGGCTCACATGTTAAAGGTCTGGTCACTAAACTGTGGTGCTATTGGGAAATGTGACAGAGAGGGACGGGGTCTGGAAGAGGACAGCGGCTCACCCCTCTCCTTTCTCCTTTCGCTTCCCTGCACCCCAGGGTGAACGAACTTCCTCTAGCCTGAGCGCCTGTCCTGACGTAGTGTGCGCTCACTGGCCCAAAGGCAACGGAGCCCATCCACATGGACTGAAATGTCTGAAATTTGTAGTCAAAATAGTTTTTTTCTCCTTTTAAGTGTATTACATGAAGTATCTGTTAGAGTGATGGAATGCTGGCTTACTAGGTCTCCCGGGAATTGCTTTTGGGTGAAAAATATATATAATAGTTAAGATAATGATGTTGCTGATTTCTCTCAGTTTGTTGAAGAGACAGGTTTGTGTTAATACTGTTCAGGCAATAAATGCTGATATCTTGTACTCTGAGTAACTCATTTGAAGTAACAATACGCAATATGTTGACCTTTGTTACCCTCCTGTCATGTTGCTTTGGATTTTTTTTTCCTTTAAAATGAAATTAAAAGATGATGTTGTTGGGAATCTATCTTTCACACTAAAAACTGAGTTATTTAATGGGTTCTATGCAGAGACCATTTCTTCAGTACCAAAAGTATTGGCTCACCGACTTGGATTATGAGATACTAAATATCTTTCCCATATCCTGTTTCTGTGGGAGATGGAAGGTACCTGAGACTGAGATAGTGTTTTGCTTCTGTGGGGACCATACTTGGCAAAATGACAAAGCCAAGAGGAGTTTATATTTAGTTCAGTACCATCTCCCTGCTTCCGGGCAATAAATAAGACCTGACACTGCAAAGGAACTGTATGACAGGTTATTTTATCTTTTCCTGGACTCCAAATTATCTAAGGTCAGCCCAAGATAAAGGGCAACAGATTATAGCTTTGTGTGTGTGTCTGTAACTGTGGATTGAACTCAGGCCCTTGTGCTTGCCAGGGAAGCGTTTATTGTACTGAGCCATCTCCCTGGCCCCAGGGTAATGAATTATGGACACTGTTGCAAGTTGGTGAAGAGGAGACATTTGTGGATGAGATGATCTTTTTTAGAATTCTTTAAATCACCTTAAACCTAATGGCCCCATGTCCTATATCCATCTGTATTTAAATGATTTGCCTAACTTTTCCAGCATGCTCTGGCTTATTCATACAATCAAGCCTCCTTTTTCTGTCTAGTAGGACTGTTATCCAGTATTAGATTCTTTACACTAACCTTAAAATCAGTCTGCTTTCTGTTATTACAACAGAATATCTTAGATTGAAATATTTTGTTTATAAATTATAAACGATGGGTTGGCCAGATAACTCAGCGGACTAAAGTGCCTGCTTAGGCAGAGTGCAGCAGCTGGGGTTTGATCCCCAGCATGTCCTGCTGGCCGCACCCACGGGGAGAGCTGAGACAGCGAATGAGTCTGGGCATGGTGGCGGGCACCTGTAATCCTGGCACTTTGGAGGCTAAAAACAGGAGGATCACTACAAGTTCAATCTGTGTACTGAGACCCTGAACTAAATACAAAATCTATCTATCTATCTATCTATCTATCTATCTATCTATCTATCTATCTATCTATCTATCTATCTATCTATCTGTGAGGTTTATGATAATGTCAGTTAAAAAAATAAAAAGCCTCCTCTAATATCCTTTTAGAAAATTCTCTATTACGTATTTTTCCCTAAAAATTTGAGATTTTCCTGAAGAAAAAAAATCAATTCAATCAAAATTTCCTTGACTTTGACATCCCCAGGATGATGTTAAAATGAAGAAAGGTCAATATATCTAGAAACGAGGTTTTGAATTCCAGCCTAGAACTTTCCTCCTGGCAGCTGTTACAGTCCTTTGCTTCCTGAACTCAACCTTCCATCTCTTTTTCTTCAAAAGGAGCTTTATCCAAAGTGAAGCATGAGGATCACTTCCCGTATGTGCTGTCATAGTTCTGGAGTCTGTGTTCTTGGGGATTGGAAGGTCTAGAAAGGAGTTGGCAGGTGATGTTGGACATTTGGAAAAGCTGGAAGGATAAAGGTATCCAGAGTTTAAAGAACAATGACTACCAGGAAACAGAAGATAAGAGAGTGGTAAACAGGAGAGTAGAAGTCTAAAGATACATTATCTATGTCTTGATTCTGCAAGAGAGGGTTAAAGAAAGTTACACAAGTTTGATATTTTGATGATTTTGCCAAAATCTTTGGAAGGAAAAAATCTCTGGGTGCCTCTGAAAATCATCTTAGGCAATCAGCCTTTGACTACTACTGACGCATGTACAGATGTGTATATATTTTTTGCAAATGTGTTAAGCCTAATTATGCCAGAGATCTATCTGAAGCTATGAATCTGGAGGTTCCCGAGGAACAATAGCTTGAGAGGAAATGTTAAATATAGAGATTAATTTGTCAGTGAATTCTTGGCTGAGACAGAGGGAGGCAAGTTTGGGCAGCTCCATAAGAGGAGAAGGGACCCCAGATACCCAAGGGCAATCTTGGGCTCTTCTTTCCAGGTAACTTGGATTTGGAGTACGGTACCTGTCTCAGATTCCACAGCCTTCCCCAGTAAGTGTCAAACTCTCTCTTGGGGTCTCTGCAGATGGAATGTCTTTGTTGAGTATGGTGCTGATAGCAGTGACATCCTTGGTGTGCTTATATGGCCTTCACAGAAGTGAAGGAAGGTAGCTCCCACTGGAGGGGAGAAGAAGGGCTTGGGACTAGGCCACAGGCTAGGCACAGGAGAGCATGTGACAACAGTGTACTCCGGCTACACTCCAAGGGGCGGCTGGGGAAGTCAGTCTCCACTCCTTACTCCTTCTACTCAGCAGAAGAGGCTGGGGATCAGCCCTCCTCTACCTTCTCTCAATCCTAGACAGCACAGTGTGAATCATGAGTAAGTTCTTTTTGCTATATGTTTAATTGATTTCATTGTTAAATTTGGGTCAAGGAACACAAGTTGACAGTGAAAAAACAGGCTAATATGAAGTTGGTAACAGTCCCTTCTTATTCATGACGAAACTGTTCCCAGACATCAAGTGGATGCTTGATTAAAGATGGTGCTGAGTTCTATTAATTCTATATTTTTTTCTATACACTCACATATACATAACTACTCACATACATGTATTTTTAAAGAGTAAAAATAGAAATGATACAGAATTTTACTGAACAAAATAATAGGGATTTATTTTTTTAATTTTTTTTATTTTTAAAGATTTTTATTTTTATTTATTTATTTATTTTTTGGCAGAACCGGGGATTGAACTTAGGCCCTTGCACTTGCCAGGGAAGTACTTACTCCACTGAGCCATCTCCCAGCTCCCCTGATAATAGGGATTTAATAATGGTTGTTATATTGCATATTGAATTCAAATTAGTCATTCAGATTACCAGATAAAGGCATGAAAAACTGTTCAAAAAAGTTTTAAAAAATTAAAAAGGTGAGAAAAAAAAATAAGCATTAACTGCTTCTTTAACGGACCAGCAGAAATCAGCTATACGATTATCCAAGTTATCCTGTGTATCTAGATATATATTTCTTTTTCCCTTCCTTCTTTCTTTTCTATCTAAAAGGTACATGAAAGAGAAAGCAGCTGTTCACATACATATATACTCACTCATTTTTTCATTTAAAGGAAGTACTTTGTAGCTTCTTTTTGGCATATCTGAACTTTCACTATCGGTACTCAAATGCTTCATCAGTACTCAAACGGCATTAAGTGGCTTCTGGGAAAAAAGGAATCCTTCTCCACTGCTGGCTGGGAATGCAGGCTGGTGCAGCCATTATGGAAATCAGTCTGTGCACACCTCAAAAAACTAGGACTAGAAATCCCATTCAATCCAGTTATCCCTCTTCTGGGAATTTTCCCAAAGGGCTGAAAACACTGTATCATAGTGATATATGTGTGCCTGTGTTTATAGTAGCACAATGTGTGATAGCCAAATCTTGGAAACAACCAAGATGCCTGTCACCTGAGGAATAGATGAAAAAGATGTGGTGTTTTTATGCAATGGAGTATTACTCAGCTATAAAGAAAAATAAACTTGAAGGCTTCATAGGTAAGTGGATGCAACTTCAAGTTATACTCATAAGTGAAATAAACCAGATATGTATGTATAAATATATTATCTTCCTAGTGTAAGAACTCAAAAGAAATAAAAATTAAATGGTAGAACACAATTAAATGAAAAGGGAGAACTTAAGGATTAAACACTAAAGAGAGAGAAAGGAGAAAAGTCAAGAAATATGACAGGGGCAAAACCATACATTTATGTAAACAAGATGGGTAAGGCAATGATTTTAAGAATTTCCATCAGGTTTTTAGAAATAGCAGTTAATGGGTAGAATTCTTACCCTGACTAACTAAATACTGATATCTGTGAACTAAAGGGCCTCTTGGCATTCACTGCAGTACTACAATAACCAATCTGATAGCCAAGATAGCTGGCTAAGCAACTAACACGTGGACAGTGTACCCAGCATGGGGACACTGGATAAAGGGATGATTTATGTCCTGGGTGCGGCAGAGTGGGATGACGAGAGAGTTCATCATGCTAACCAGAATGGTTTACAATAAATGAACTGTTTATTTCTAGAATTTCCCACTTAATATTCTAAGACTAAGGTTCAAAAAGTACAGCAACACAGTGGTGGGAAATTCATGATATTTCTGTGAATAGGCTATCTTCTTTCTTTTAATCTTTGATCTGTGAGTGTCATGTCTTCCACAAACATCCATAAAACCATGCAGGCTAACTTGGTAGTTTACCAGTAGAGTAAAATCTTAGATTGTGACACATAGCAGGATAATGTATAAATTATAACTGCACTTGCCCCCCAACATTAAGCATAATAAAAAGAGCTCAATATTTTACTCTTGACATTAGTAATTAGAAACAAACACACACACACACACAAACATGTATTAAAAATCCTTAATATTTAGTAGAGTTTTCTTTAAAGTTCAAACAGAAGAATTATCCTAAGAGGAGTAAAAAATAAGGCAGATACTTCATTTGATGAGTCTACAGCACTCTAAATTTAGGGTACCAGCCTCTGAGATAGCAGTTGCAATTGTGTCTACCAGTGTTGAATGTACACCATCATCTCCCAGCTCACACTCTCTCCCACACCCCCGGGCCATTAGATGTGATATCTCTGGATGCAAAGGCATGAGTGTGAGGGCCATGTAGGGAAATAATGGCTAAAAAGTAGCAAACCATAGGATCTGAGGGAAAAATTATTTTGATTTCCATGCAATAAGGTGTCACTGATTTTCCTGTTTATCTTGAAAGTCATATCTCTAACAAAGCTGACTTAAATTCACAACCATTATAGCAAATTATCTTGAGTGTTGGGATGTATCACGTACTTTAGCTCCAATAATGCTCACTGGAAGGATATAGAGGTACAGGCCTTTATATCACTCAACAGCAAGCTATGTAAACATTCTGTTTTCCTCAAAGGTTGTCATGCACCTTATTTCTGCATGAACCAAAACACATTTTTTAAAGTATGTACATGCTTGAAGAAATAGAAACACAAAGGCTAAATTAAGTAGAAAATGCCTGAGTGACAATAAGAACTGATCTTATCACATGTAGTATAAAGATATTGGCCATAAAAAGAAAATTTCTAAGGTTCTATTTGCAAATGGTTGCATTTCTTTATTAAATTACTGTGAGTGGATCAGGGTTTCTCATAGCTATGTAAGATCAATTCGTGTCTGCAAATTAAAAAACTACAGCCACATAGCTTTGCCAACATACCCTGATGATGTGGGTCACCTTTTGTCAGTTTGGGAGGCTGGGATGGTAGTGGACATGGAGAGCTGGGAGAGTCAGACTTTGCTGGACCCGAGTGAGTCCATCTCACCTCGTTGGAGAATTGACCTGCATCATATAATGAACATGGGAAGCATCTCACTTTTTTCTTGTGCCTCAATGCTATTTTTTTCCTATTCATAAACTTACTATGTGCTCCTTATATAACGCACTCATTCATGCTTTCATTCAACAAATAGTTATCTACTATGAGTGAGGCACTGTTTTAGGTACTTGAGGGTACAGAGATGAACAAAACAAAGATGTTTTATCTTTGTGAAACTTACAGTCTGGCAGGGACAGACAGATGATAAACAACATCATTCAAATAAACACCTATTCAAATAAACACCCAGCTACAAAGTGTGTTAGAGGGCAGGGTGTACTATGTGCACTAAAAAACACTGAACAGGATAAAACAGCTTGAGTATGCCAGGCATTGGAAGAGTCCAGCTGAAATTTTAAATTGCGTGGCTAAGTTATCCCCTCTGGCAGAACACAGCGAGCAAAGTTTTGAAAAAGGCCAAAGAGTTGGCCAGGCATCCAGCTATGGGGGAGAAGAGCATTCCAGACAGAAGCAGCAGGAGGTGGCAAAGTGGTGAACTGGAAGCAGCCTGGTGTGTTGGAGGCACAGCGAGGAGGCCCTTTTCTAGTGGCTGGAAAGGAGTGAGGAAAAAAGCAGAGGAAGAGGTTGGAGAAGAAGTGGAGACTGTTTCCTGCAGAGCTTCGGACGAGTGTGTCGTTGTGAAGATTTTGTGTAGAATAGGGAGCTGCTGAATTCTGGGCAGAGAGGAGTGATGTGAAAGGATTATGTTCTATCTAGGAAGCAATTTCTTTGTTTCTGTGTTGAGAACAGACAGCAAAGAAACAGACGAAGACCATGTGCAGGGATTCCAGTGAAAGATAAGGTTGCTCAATGTAGTCATGAAAGTCAGAATCATGCAGAAAAGTGAAGAAGCAGGCAGAATCATGTTGAGTAAAAAGTAGAGAATTTTTTTTTTTTTTCCAGAACTGGGGATTGAACTCAGGCCCTCGTGCTTGCCAGGCAAGTGCTTATTCTACTGAGCCATCTCCCCAGCCCCTAGAGAAAATCTTTGGTTTTGGATTGAATATAGGATATAAGAGGTTGAAGGGTGGTGTTTTGGCATCTGGCTTGGATACCTGGAAGAATAGAGTTGCCACCATCTGAGGCTGCCAGAGCACCTTTGGAGGGTTGATGCTATCCCAGTATTCTAATTGTACAGGTCTATCCTAGAGTCAGATTCTGGCATCTGAGTTTCACATGCTCATGTGGCTGTTGCATGGACAACTGGGTATCTGGCTCCAGACTTTGGAGCATAGGATGGATATAGAGACAGAAACAAGTAAAGTATCAGCAGACCTATGGTGTGTAAAACCTCCTGAAGGTCCATCCCTATAGGTGGACTTCCTAGGCTACAGTTCTTGCTGGGCCAAAAGCACATCTAAGTTGTTCAATATGCACTGTCCATCTTTTTTCACATAGACGGTAACAACTTAGAATCCTTCCAGTGGTGTCTTGGAGAACCCATTTGTTACTGAATGTCGTGGCTCTTTTTAAGTCTGTTGTGTGATGGTCTAAAACTATCTTATCTTGTTTCAACTTTCAAGTTAGTGGTGATTAGTGACACCACAGTTCTCAGGAGTCACCTTCTTTGAAACTTATCTGTTAACACACTTTGTAAAGATCTTCAATTTCATATTCTCATCTAATAGCCTAATGGCTAACGCATGATTAGTACCATAAACAAATTTGGCTCATGAGAAGACCTCTTCTGTCAGATAGAAAGATAGATAGATAGATGACAGGTAGATAAAAACAAGAGACCTCTTAAGAATTGATTCTAAAGAATCTATCTTACACAATTAATGCATTTCAAGCATGCAGTTCAATGATTTTAGGCAATGTGCCAAGTTATGCAATGACCAACACAAATCAATTTTAGATTACTTTCATTCCCCCAAATAAGGTCCTTGAGGCCATTTATAACTAATGTCCCCTGGCAGCCCCAACTACCTCTGAAGTTTGCTCTCCGGGTTTCATTTGAATGGAATGGGTGTCTTCTCCCACTTGGTCTCCTACATTCTTCCTGTTGTTCCAAGGTCATCATAAAGCAACTTGGCTTATCATCAGAAAACCAAAGCTTTCCTCTAATACTGGCAATCTAACAGTGTATGATATGAATTTGCTTTAGCCCTTTGGGTTGTATAACAAACTGCTGCAGACAGAAAGGCTTACAAATGACAGAAATTTCTCTTGCACAGTTCTGGAGGCCAAGAAATTCAAGATCAAGGAATCTGGTGAGGGTTCCTTTCCTGGCTCAGAGGCAGACAGCTTCTTGCTGTGGTCTCGCATGCCCTTTGTAGAAGAAGTGAAGAATCTCTCTGGCCCATTTCTCATAAGGGCACATTATATGACCTAATCATGCCCCAAGCCCCCTGTCTTGGTTACTCTTTTCTCATTGTGGGGACAAATACCTGACACTCAGAATTAGGGAAGGAAAGGTTTATTTAGTACACAGTTACTGGAGGTTTCAGTCCATACTTGGCTGGCTCTGAGGCAGAGTGACACAAGGCAGAGAGCATCCGTGCATGGCAGTAGCAAAGAGCAAGAGAGCAAAATGGAGAAGCAGCAGCAACAGTGGCTACAGAGAGCAAGTCCATCTTCTTTATGTTGCATTCAGGCTATCTGTCCCAGGGCGGGGTAGCACTCACACCCATAATCCCAGCAGCACTCACACCCATAATCCCAGCAGCACTCACACCCACAGTCTCAGCACTGGATCATGAATGAATCGCAAAGTCTAGAAATCAGCCCCATGACTGCATGAGGCTTGAGGGGACAACTAGACACAAACCATAACTGCCCCACTTTCAGATTTTATCATATTGGTGAATAAGTTCCAACACATAAATTTTGAGGAGGACCCAAATACAATGCTAGTACTATGATAATAATTCATATTGCTACATATTCACATCAGCTGCATTTCATTTCTTATTTTCTCCATGTTATTTTTAATCCCAGTCTCTTCTATACTTTCTTTGCATCAAGCCCCTCCCATACCCTCTTCTTGCCAGGCAAGACACAATTTCTTACCACAGCAGCTCTGCTATTCACCCCTTAGGGCTAAAGTCTGTTCAGGATGGAGAAACAGAAAACTCAAGGCATGCTGCTCCCAGACTCAGGGCCCAACTCTCCAGCCCGGCCAGCCCTTGGGTTTCCCAAATACACAGTAGTTCCCCTTGGCTTTGCATTGCAAGAGGCTAACATTCAAGGATAACTAAAGCCACACCATGTTCAAATTATATTAAAGATTTAGGGCCACCAAGCCCTAAAATATATGTACAAGATGACTAAGAACTGAGTTCCATACTGCCCCATCATCTTGCCTGTGTTCCTCATGTTGGAAACTATGAGAATAACAATACACACTTTCCTTTTCTGCTCCCATCCCCCAAGCTGGCCAAACCAACAGTTCACAAGCAGCAGGTGATCCTCAGGTCCACACAGTGTACCACTGAAAAGGTGGCCACCCTCCTTCCTGTCCTCAGAGGTGACAATAAAGAAGGACTCCTATGGCCCGCTGTAGCTCAGAAGGTACACAATGCTTCTCACACACATTTCAGACACTAACAAAATGTCTATACCCTCTGGTTCCCCATACTTTCAAGTAGATCCAACTCCATCTTGAAGTAATTTCCTCAGCTTGCCTCAAACCTTCCAGGGACTGTTCCAGGGGTTTGGCTAGACTTTACCCCAACTTTGCGCCATGCCTGGTTTCACTTATGTCAAAACAGCTTCCATCAAAGTAGTGGGCTTCTTTTCAGAGGTGCTTCCACTGTTTTGAAGTCAACAGAGGAGAGACACTAACAAAACTGAGACATGACTATTCCAATCAACATGTCCTGGCTAATGTCATGTACTGTTTTCCTGAATCGCTCCTATAGAGTAAACTGAGAATTGTTGAAAAACCCAACTGTCTTTTTCTTTCTTCTCTGGCAGGCATGGCTGGGCTGAACAGGACCATGCAGACAGATCACTCGGCTTTGAGACCTTCCTCTCCCAGCAAAATGTACTGGAGGAACTGGAGGAAAGGAAAGAGATTTCCTCCGATGTTTCTCTCTTTCTCTCTGTGATTCTTTAGGACCATTCTTAGTTTAGCGGACTTTGATTATGAGAAAGCCAAGTTGACAGCATCTTAGCCTCCTAAAACACATAAAACAAGTCTTCATGAGGAGGGTAGAATGACCTTTACGTCTTTACGTGTCCATCAGTCAGGTGGGACCGCACTATGGTGAAATATCTTTGACCCCTGGTTCTTCCTGTAGTTATGCTCAGACAAAAAAACCAAAAAGGCACTTGAATTTATTAGGATCTAAAAAATATATCAAGTGAAGCATTAAAGAAACCTTGAATTATAGGATATGTAAGCACAAACATTGAAAATGCGTAGCTTACTTTTAATGGTGTGGTCATTAGAAAATCTAAAAGTGAATCTGGGTTTTACAATAGACGAGGCGGTGGTACCAACACTGCGCGGTAACTGTACGCCGTGCACCATGTTAGGTATATGTGCGTTCCACCCTATTTCACAGTCAAATAACCCCATTGAGGTGTACACTGGAGTCTACTTTTCAGAGATGAGAAATTGCAGCTTACAGAGATTAACTTGCGCGTAGTCACCAAGCTGGTTAGGGTGGAGCTTGGGTTCAGCTCTTCATCATTCCAAACAAACCCTGCAGAGGACTTTGGAGTTCACAGAATGGCTGGCCCCTCCTAATGTTCATCACACCAGGTTTCCCTAAAGGGCTGCAACTTTTAAGGGCCCAGAGAGGCTCCTCCCCATGTTACCATTATAATGAATTCTATTTTAGTGTGTGTCAACACCCCAAATATGCCTCACACCCACAAGAAAAGGGCCTGAAGGAAAACAAGATATTTCAGGGCAGGGAGGAGGCAAAGTGGTTTTTCAGGGTGTGGGAGGAAGTAGCCAACTATTCCATTCCAGCTCTCAGCAAGGAGCTGGTGTGAGTCCTCAAGAATACCAGAAAAATGGAGGTAATGTGTTTAAATTATTTGAGGTTGCCTAGAATCAGAGGGAAGGGACCATTCTGGCTTCCCAGTTCCACTAAGAGCAACAAATGTAAGCAGAAGATTGGCCCTTCCAAGGCCAGCCTCTCCTCTCGGAGAGCCTTCTGCTCTATCACCTGCTCCCCACCCACACCTCCCAGCCAGCCCCACTTCAGCCCTTCTGCAGCAGAAGGGGTGCTTGAGGCCTTTCCTCCTCCAGCAAGCAGCCCTTTCTGACTGCACACTGCTTCCCTGTGAGGAAACACCTGATTGCCACCCTCTCTGCTCTTGGGGATTTTCTTGCCATCAGCAGTGAAGGGTCCAGAGAAAGCAGAAAAGGGAGGGGCAGGCAAAGCCCTGGGGCACATAGGTGACAGAGACATAGCTCTTAGATCCCCCTTCAGGTAAGGCCTTGCTGACAGCTGGTGGTCCCTCGCACTTTAGCTCACACTCCCTGTTGTGAGCTTCCTCAGGGTCACCACAGCTTAAATCAAGGTCACATTTCTCTGGGGTGATCCTGGTCAACGGCCGAGAGGAGACACAAAGGCTGGCCCCTTCCCCTCAGTGCCAAACCATTCCCTAGAGTTCCCCATTGGGCTGAGGGACCTCAGGTCTGCAGCACAGTATGTCTCTCATTCCCAAGCCCTTTACAGGTGTCATCCAAGAAACATTTTCCGTTCTTGGCTCCAACTCAGCATCTGTTTCCTGGAAAAGCCAGTGTGAGGGAAGGGAGGAAGTTGAGGACAACAGGAATCTCTCAAAGAAGAGCAATGGGAAATAAGAGTAGCCGAACAGGCATGGCTAGGACTGTCCTGATATAGCATGAAAGCCGCTGGCAGAAACATTTTAGAAAAGTCAAGTAAGATAAATGCATTCACAAGGCTCTCCTTTGAATTTGTTGGCTAGCAACAGGAAAAAGCCACAGCCAACGGCTTACAACTGGGACTCTCTTGAGTTAATACCTGAAAGGCTTTATGAAAATTCATCCAAGTGTCAGTTATTCGGAGGACGATTACCCTTGGTGCAGGTCTCAGCACGGCCACTTGGGCAAGGCGCTTAACTCCCAAGACTAATTCCTCAGTGGTATCTCCTGTGGATTGGCTGGGAGGATTACCTGGGGTAATGGACCCAGTTGGCTGGTCTACTGCTCTGCACACAAATGCCAAGAAACGTTAGCGCCTTTAACTTTTAGAAATTGTCTAGACAATTATGGGTCAACGGGTCAAGCTTGTCTGCTGCCACTGTCCTGGCTGCAGTTCCCCAGGAGGTGACCTCACAACGAGGAGGGATCGAGCCCTATTTTGTGGCAGGAATGAGGCGAAGAGAATCCAGTGAAGCCTGGGGAAAGGGATTTGGAAAAATAACGTTGGCAGGGATGGGTAGGGACTCCTAACTAGATTCGAAAACTAAAGCCCTAAAGAGGTAGGGTGAGTGCGCTTTAGGGACAGAGCTTCAAGGCACAGAACTGTTTTAGGGGTGTGCTGAGGACAGCGGTGTGCACGTGCATTTGCTGGGGGGGCAGGGAGGACCAAGCCAGTACAGATGATAGGCACAGAGTGCTGCTCCCTGCATGCTCTCTGCCAGAGAGATGAGGCAGAGGCCTCTCAAAATTCAGAGCTCTGGTGGCCTCTGTTTCACTTCCACTCCAGCTGGCCGGGGCTGCCTCCCAGCTGCCAGAGGGACAGCCACCATCCTGGCCTCATCTGAACTCAGGCTGGTCCCAGAACGGCACCAGGACTCGCCGTGGAGTCTGGGAGGTGGCTCGTCTCAGCCAGGCTTCAGGATCAGCTGAGCGCTGAATATTTTGCAAAATACACCAGCAGCTCACACTGATATAGGAAATCACCCTGAAAGAAATCAGGTGCAGCTGCCACCCCTCCCCCCATACGCTGTGAAAATGACTTCTCTTTTCTGCCCTCCACTGTCAGGAATACTTGGGACAGCCCTCCCGTCTGGTTCATCTGCCTCCTTTAAAAATAACTTTTCTACTTTTTCTGAGACAAGAGCTTAAAAAAAACCCTGTTTTCATGTTGTGTTTCAACATTCTGCAAAGACATAGTAACACTGATGGTAAACAATCAGATGTTTTTTAAGTGTGCCTAGCAGATCGTTACAGGCATACGACTGATTTCAGCGCTAGGACCCCTTGTGCCTCTGGCTGGCCACGAGACAGCTGCGAGCAGGCGAAGGGCTGTGAGTGGCAAGTGAGTGTAGAATATTAGGAACTCACTTCATCATCAAGCGTTCTCTGCAGCTAATAGCAGGGAGTTGGTGCACACCAGTTTGGAATCCTCCTACTCAGAGCAAATGGAAAATGTCCCAAAACAAGACACGGCTACCTGGAAAAACTCTGGAAAGTTGGTTCCTGAATTGCACACCAGGAAGAGTGTGAGGAGAATCTGCAGGTAGGAAGAGAAGCAAAAGCATCTGACCTGACCAGAGGACCTTATAGAAGCTCGGGTGGGGGCACGAGCTTTGCCTGGTGTCACTGCTCCATCAGAGGGGCGGGGGTTTCTCACACACTTGTGGAAATTCGACTTGTCCCAGCTCCCAGGCTGCAGGCAAACTGTACTCTTTCTGCCCTCAGATTGGCACTCTGCCAGGAGGGCATAGCCTTCAGGGCTCAGGACATGCAGCTTTCCAAAGACTTCAAGGCTGGATGTAAGTTCAGGGTAAGACATAAGCCACAATATTACCAAGGTCACGATACTCACAGTCTTGTGGTTGGTGTTCTTTGTTTTTCTTTTTGTTTGTGGTACTGGGAAACTGAACCTAGGGCCTTTTCCCAGCTAGGTCTCTAGCCACACCCCTTGCTTTTGGAGAAAGGTCTTGCTAAATAGCTAATTATCCAGGCTGGGCTTGAATTTGAATTTGCAGTCCTCCTCCCAAAGTGCTGAGATTACAGCGCTTACCACCATGACTAGCCAAGAACTTTTTTTTTAATGCTATTGTTAACAATATTGTTACATTTTATTCTTTTCAGAGATTTTCTCCTAAAGAGACTCACTACAGTCTTTTGAAATTATTCAAGATGAAATTTACAGCTAGATATATGAAGAACAAGGCCACATTCTGAGAAATGCATCACTGAATGATTTCATCCTTCGGTGAACATCACAGAGAGCAGATGGTGTGACTTGATCACTCCACGGGGCCCCTGAATCTAATCAAGAGCCACGTGGTACACGCGAGGTGCGTGATGTGGCCCACATCACAGGACTTCGTGTTCTACAGTAAGCTTATTTTTAGTAAGTAGAGGGATATTTTAAAATAGTGATAGTTGTCTCTAAAGTAAATGTTTAAAAAAAGGGTAATAAATGAAAACAAGAGATAAGAAAAAAATAAAATAGTGAGAGAAAGCACAGCATAGTAAATACATAAATCATTTACCATAATTGTCCAGTATTGTGCACTGTACATAATTATCTGTCTAAATAAAAATTATTTTTAAAGTGTGATGGCTCAAGCCAGGAGTGGTGGCACACACCCGTAATCCCAGCAGCCAGGAGGCAGGGGAAGGAGGATTGACTCAAATTCAAGTTCAGCCTGGGCTACCAGTGACTGCAAGGCCTGGCTGGACTACAGAGTGAGTTCTTGTCTCAAAAACATGTTTGATGACTCAGTTTTACCTGGGGGGACAGTGGGGAATGGAAGACAAAGTAAAAGAGCAACTGAGGATGGACAAGGGGCGGCCCTGTGTGGGGCACAAGCCCGGGACCCCAGCACTCTGGACGGCCCAGGCAGGACAAAGACAAGTTCCAGCTCCACCCTGAATGCCTTACTGACATCCTCTCACAATAAAATACGGAAAGGCCTGGGACATATCCCAGCACAGAGACCTCAGGCTTAGACCCCAGTAGCACACTAAAAAAGTAAGCCTTCAGGTTTCACTTTTTTCTTAAATCTGTTGCATGAATAACTTAAACTGTGATGTCTCAGACTTCAAGACAGCACAGAGAGCCCCCAAGACACCAAACCCAACCCAGGATCGTTCTTCCATCCATCCGGGACAGCACTCAACATCCCTGCCCCACCAAAAGGGGGCTTGTTGGAGAGGCAGTTGGCTGCTGAAGGGAGTCAGCCCCGTGTGGGGAAAGGTTCTCTCTGAAAATTAAAGAGGTGCTGTGGAGACAGTAGTCAGAAACACTGAGTACAGACCATGGCTCCGGGCTAGTACAAAGCCACAAATGAGACAGGCACTTCCTTGCGCTCTCTTCGAGCTCACATTTGTTTTTTTTTTTTTTTTTTTTTTTTAATTTTTGTGTTTTAGTAAGGGCCTACAGGGCCTCCTTACACAGACGAGACTCGTAGGGATTCTCCTGTATTCAGCCTCCCAAGTGCTGGGATTACAGGCCTGTGCCACCACGCCCAGTCTCAGTCACCATCTCAGTGTGACCCGGGGGTGAGGCAGGAAGGGCATGCTGGGAATGGAACCCCAGTCACTGTGTTTGCCTAAGCAAGCACTTTAGTCCACTGAGCTATTTGGCCAGCTCAAGCTCACAATGTTAATTTGTGAAGTAATTAATTACATAAATTACCTTCACTACACTTACATGTATTATGTAGTATAGATTGGAGGCTAATGCATACTATATATTAGGGAAAATAAAATATATCAAATATATAGTACATTTACATGAATGTAAAAATTATATTAATTATATGAATAATGTGCCAATAGGAACAGTTTCTGTCAGAAGCCCCTGGAAGGAGGACAGATGGCTTTGGGTGCAGGCATGAGGAGCAAGGTTTTCTCCAGGGCAGGTATTGTTGGAGCCTAGCTGGAGTTAGAGTGGTTGGGGGACGGGGAGCTGCACATCAGGACCAAGGGCAAGGGCGTGGGGCCAGGCTTTGACTACGAATTTGAGAGCGCCAAATCCTCACCACTAGACAACCAGGGAAGCTTTGATTATGAACGTGAACTGACTCAAACTGGAGATGCAGGAATGGGAAGGCTCTGGGTTCAAGGTGTCCCCCACATGTCATCCACCTAGGACTCAGAGTGGGACCTTCTTGGGAAAACCAAGGATGTAATAACTGAGAACAGAGCTGAGTTCAGACCAAATCAAGGTGCAGCTGAGGAATCTCTGAAACTGCCGGCGACTGTTAACGATGGAGAGCACCACAGGAAAGCTTCTCTGCCCCAACCTCCACTGTGGCACACATCTGTAATTCCACAACCTGGGAGGCTGAGGCAGGAGGATTGGCTGCGAGTTCAAAGTCAGCCAGAGCTAACTGGTAAGTTCAGAGCCAGCCTGAACTACAAAGTGAGACTGCTTAAAAAAATAAAAAAATACAATATCTCTATTTCATGAATGCTGCATGTTGTTTCCTTTAGCTCAGCCTAATACAAAAGAACAAAGATGATTTACTGACTAGAATTTAAATAATATACATAATTTAACTATATTAAAATGTGCATTTTTAAATTAAGTAAAAAATTATGTGTTATGACATTCGTAGTAGATAGGCAACCCTGCTGCTTGAATTCCTGCAAATAAGAAATTTTTGCATTTGAGTGAAATTTCCTTGGTTAGTTTTGAAAATTGTGATGTTTGATATCTAAGTAAGATCACAGATTTCCAGCTGAGATTTAGAACCACTTCTCAAATTATATAGTAGTAGCTAGTAGTTCTTGACTGAGTCTCCTCTTCCTGAGGTTTCAGCTACTCAGTTACCCATGGCCTGATAATATTAAATGGAAAATTCCAGAAATGAGTACGTGTAAGTTTTAAATTGCTTGCCATAGTGATAGCATGATGAAAGGTCCAGCTGCCCCACTCTGGTCAGCCAGACTGTGAGCCATCTCTGCCCAGCATACCCACACTGTAGACGCCACCTGTCTAGTGGTCAAGTTATTGGAGCAACTCATGCAGTAATGCAGCTTAGTGTTTAAAAACTACAAGTCTAGTAAAGATATCTTGAGGGCAATGTAGAAAGTTAACTTGTTTCTTGTTTCAACCAATGATCTCCCATGGGTCCATTAAAGTAAGATGGGATTAAGTAGAAGAGATATTATGGGCAAAACCCCATGGAAGCTGGAGCCGATCACCCGAGATGAACTCGGTATATGAGTCATAAGACCAGCAATTGTCCTTTCATTCAGTACCTTCTTGGAGACTCTTCAGTCTTTCTGGTTTAGAAGGAAAATGCTCAGGCATTTTTTCATTTCCTGATTTTCAGTAATAGCCTGAAGATGACTCTACCACCTTTAGCACCATGAACTTCAAGCCCTGGTCACTTCCCAGCCATCAGTCTGTGATGTGCAGCTTCCTGCTCAAGAGTGGAATCTTATGGTGGAGCAACGTGCCCAGAATGCAAGCTAGGAAGCAGCTGGTAACTTCCCTGGGTCAAAAAGCCAATAGGTACAAGCTGTGTTGCCATTCGTCGGCCTGTCTCCTCACTACGCATACTGCAGAGGTTGTTGAAGAGGCAAGCAAACTCACTGCAGATGTCAAAGCCTATCATGCAGGCTTCACACAGGGCGTTAATGCTTTGGGGTGAATTTTTTTTGTGTGTGTATGTGTCCTGTGTCCTAGCTTATCTGGTAAGTTATGGGAGCACAGCTTAATTTGTGAGTAACACCTTCATTTAGAAATGCTAATCTTGTTACCAAACTTGAACAGGCACTTTATGTAACAGAAGTGCAGTTTCCCAGTCTTGTACAGCTCAGACCTCACCTAAAAGGCCTTGTGCGGGGAGGTGCCCACATGGAATCCTCTTCTGGGGTGTGCAGGTGCCATGTTTCTAGCCTTCATCTCACAGGGCTACTTCCCCTGCCTTATACAGTAACGTTCTAATCTCTGCAGAAGACAGGTGGTGAAAACATTAGGAGCACAATAGTAGGCAGAGAAGCTAGCGGAGGGATAAAGAACCAATCAGAAGCACGACAGTTAACTCTGCTGTGCAGAATTATGTCTTAACGTGTTTTGTTAGAACAATAGCAATTATATATAAGAAAATGTGATCAACATTTTTATAGGCATCCCTTCATGGCCAGACTATCTACCATTAGTTACAATTTACTCTCAAACACCCTAATTTGTGCAGTTTCTAGTTAAAAAAAAAAAGTGCATGCACATGAAATGCCCCTTTTGCCTTTTACATACATAAATATTTACACATATTTTAAGCCCAAATAGCTCCAACAAAAAGGACATTCAATAAACATTCCTTGAGCCCTCTAATGGAAGTAAAGTTGTTTCTACTACTCTTGGTTCTTCTGGACATTTGTTGCTTTAAAATGAGTACAAAAGGAGTTCAATCCCCAGCATGCTGTGCCAGCCTGAGCCCCACGCCTGGGCATTCTGAGATGGCAACTGAGATCCTGTGGACCTTGTACTAAAACAATAAAAAATAAAATGAGTACAAAAAAGAAAAAAAGAACAATCACTATGGTTACACATCG
This sequence comes from Ctenomys sociabilis, assembly GCA_004027165.1. Lineage (NCBI taxonomy): Eukaryota > Metazoa > Chordata > Mammalia > Rodentia > Ctenomyidae > Ctenomys > Ctenomys sociabilis. Next base: position 41,929 of record PVKA01010811.1, read on the forward strand.
GAGGGGAAAGTTTAGTGTCTTCACTATAATTATTACTTTAATGTTGATCTTTGTATCTTATGAGAGCTCCTGTTAGGAGTGGTGTCATCCTTATCCAACTACTATCAACCTGCAAGAGGGGTAGGGAAGATATGTTTGTCACAAGTTTTGAAGTGATAAAGTCTAGAAGATGAGAAGAACTTCATGGGTCCCACCTGCACTTCCGGTACAGCGCCCCTTCCTCCTCTGTGGAGGGGGTTCAAAAATGGGAAAGCTGCTGTTGAAGAATTAACTGGATGCTGGCCAGGAAGGTCTTCTGGATTCCCCGCTGGGCTGCAGCAAGTCTGGGCTCTGCGCCGCAGGTCCATGGACAGAGCACAGTGGAGGCTTCCCAGACCTGAGCTCCACCCCCCACCCCCATTTTGTCATTTACCACTAGAGGGACCTAAAAAAAATTATGGGATGTTTTTGGGGGAGGTTGTGGAGGGCACACCCAGCAGCTCTCCTTGAAAGAAGAGCAACTGTCTCCATTTTGACTGAGCCTGATCTTATTTCCTTGTATTGTTATGTAGAGAGCTGGCTAGGACTTCTGTTTATCCTTCAATTGGCCTTAAGCAATGTGTATTGGTCTAGCTGAGGTACTGGTGATGGTCTTTGAAGGTGGCATGCGTGTTTCCCTGGTAAGCCTGCTGCTCCTTCACGTGAGCTGGGTGGAGACAGGATGGTAGAGCTAATGCCCCGCGCTGCCAGCTGGGATAGAGCCTCGAGACAGAGGCTATGACTTCCTGGGGCTTGAAAGACCACATCAAAGCTGAAGCCCTAGACTTCCCAAAACATTAAACACTATATAATGCAGATTACTCTCTCTGCATATCCTCTCTGCATATGGCAGAGGTAAATGTACGCCCCACACCTAGCTCAGCTCACAGTAGTCACCTACTTCCCACAATTCTCAGTCCTCAAGCCACTCCCTCACTGAATAAAAACCGGGTGAGGCCCTGGATTGCTCTCTTGGTTCTGGAAAGCCATCTTTGTGGCTGGACCTAGAGCCCCTTGACTCCCCGATGATTAAAAATATAATTTAGTGTCCTCATTTTCGCCGTGGGCTGCATGGAAAGTGGTAGATTGGAATCAACTTGATGGGATTCCAATAACGTAACTTTGGGATTACAAATACTGGTTTCTTGGACTGAGACGAGGGCCAGGAAGTGTCTCCTACAGGAGGTTACTTATCATTTTGACATTTCTTACCTCAAAATTACTAAGGATATAACTGACAAATAAAAATTACATTTATAGCTGGGCATGGTGGCACATACCTGTAATCCCAGCTATTCATAAGACTGGCACAGGAAGATCTTAAATTGAACTCAGGCTGAGCAATGCAGGGGAACCCTGTCTCAAAAGCAAAACAAAACAAAACAATGGTTGGGAAAGTTCAATGTCAGAAGGTTTGCCTAAAATGCCTGAGGCCTGGTTTCAGTCCCTACTATCACAAAACAAATCAAAAGAACCTTTACTCACAGTGTGCAAATGACCTGTGTGTGTGTGTGTGTACAGTCTTTGAAATGGTTGCAGCAAGCTAATTAAGTGTTCATTACCTCACATACTTACCTTTTTGTGGAGAGAGTATTTCTGATTTACTATCCCAGCAATTTTTAATTACAAAATATATTCTTTACTGTAATCATCATGCTGTAAAATAAATCTAAAAATGTATTAATTCTATCAGAAAGTCTGTATCTTTTGATCAGCAGCCCCTCGATCCAGACCATGAAAACTACCATCCATTCCACTTCCTGCTTCTGAATTTGATTTTTTGATTTTTTTTTTTTTTTTAAAGATTCTACATATAAGTGATAGGCTGGAAAGATAGCTCAGTGGCATAAGCACCTGCCTGTCAAGAATAAAGTCCTGAGTTCAAACCCCAGTACAAAAACATGACAAAACCAACAGACAAAAAAATAAAAACCCAAAACCTTACAGATAAGTAACATTGTGTGGAATTTACTTTTTTGGGGTCTGGCTTATTTTGCTTAGTATAATGTCTGCCAGGTTATCTGTGTCCTAAGTGACAGGATTTTCTTCTTTTTTATTTTTAATTTTTTGGTAGAACCAGGGATTGAACTTAGGCCCTTACACTTGCCAGGGAAGCGCTTATTCTACTGACCCATCTCCTGGTCATTTCCTTCTTTTTTAAAGGCTAGATAATATTTCATTCTCTCTCTCTCTCTCTCTCTCTCTCTCTCTCTCTCTCTCTCTTTCACACACACACACACACACACACACACACACACACACACCTACATTGCTTTTATCCATTCTTTTTTTTTTTTTTTGTCTTTTTGAGACAGGGTCTCACTATGCAGTTCAGGATGGCCTTAAGCTCACTTTGTAGCTCAGGCTGGTCTCGAACTCATAACAATCCTCCTGCCTCAGCCTCCCGAGTGCTGGGATTACAGGCATGCGCCATCATGCCCATTCATTTTTTGATACTTAGGTTGATTCCATATCCTGGCTATTGTGAATAAATACGGGAGTGTAAATATCTTTCTGACATACTGATTTCATTTTTAATTTGTTGGTATGCAATCGTTTATAGATATCTCTATGACCTATGTATTTCTGTGGTATTAGTTACAATATCATCTCTTTCCTTTTTACTTTTACTTGAATTTTCTATTTTTATAAAAAGTCTAGCTAAAAGTTTGTCTTTTTAAAAATACCAACTGTTTCATTGATCTCTTCTATTATTTTTCACTCAACATTGGAGCACCTAAATATATAAAGCAAATATTAACTGACTGAAGAGAGAAATAAGACAGCAATACAATAGTAGAGAACTTTAATACTCTACTTTACAGAATGGATAGATCATCCAGACAGAAAATCAATAAGGAAATAGTATACCTAAATAGTACTACAGACCAAAGGGATCAACAGACCAATTCAAAACATTCCATTCAATAGCAACAGATTATTCATTCTTTTCAAACATAGCTGGAATGCTGTCCAGGACAGATCATATGTCAGGCCATGAAACAAGTCCTAACACATTTATGAAGACTGAAATTATATCAAGTATCTTTCCCAAGTACAAGGGCACGAACCTAGAAATCAATGATGAAGAAAACTGGAAAATTCACAAATATATGGAAATTGGAGAACTTACTCTTGAATACCCAATGAGTCAAAAAAAAATTAAGAGGAGGGGTTGGGGAGATAGCTCAGTAGAATAAGTGCTTGCTTGGCAAGCTCAAGGGCCTGAGTTCAATTCCCGATTCCAGAAAAAAAAAAAATGAGAGGAAATAAAAACTTTCTTGAGACAAAAATGGAAACAACATACCCAAACTTATGGGACACAGCAAAAACAGTTCTAAAAGGGAAGTTTATCAAGATAATGTCCAATTAAGAACAAGATCTCAAATAACTTTTTACTTCAAGAAACTGAAACAAGAACAAACTATGTCCATAGTTAGAAGAGGGAAGGAAATAATAACAAAGCAGAAGCAAACAGATTAGAAAAACAATAGAAAGGGAAATAAACCTATGAATTAGATTTTTATTTTTGTCTTAATTTCTTCATCTAAAGTGGGTTATGAGTCTTAAATGATTCTTATATAAGGCATGAAATTGCAACACTTACACATGTTCACAATGACTTCATCCAAGTCTACTGATCTACATGTGGAGAGGAGTGAACATGTGAAAATCCCCGCATTGCAGGGAAGGAATTAGAACGCACTGAGAGCAGACGACAGTGTGCAGCTGGGCACCAGCCAGATGGCCCTGGCTCACACTTCAGAGAAAGGCGATTCCACCCCAGGCCCAGAGAAGGCCTTGAACCCCCCAGGTGAGCCAACCCCTGAACTCGGCATTCTAGAGGGTCACACTTGAGTCACCCCAAGTCAGACCACAGAGCCATCTAGACAGAAGCTTGTTTTAGTTGTGAGTTTTCCATAAGCACCTGGGACCACTGCCAGGTTCCTTGGGTTACGTGCTCCTCTCCACCTCTAAGAGATGGAGCCTCTCTGGAAGGTCCACAGGCCACAAGCCTCAGCCTTTCCCCAGTGCCTGAGCCCAGGTTGATTACACCTAACTCGGTGCTTAATAGCACTTTCCCAGTTTGCGCTCTAACATTTTTTACATATACCTCAAGCTAATTAATTCAAACTGTGCACACCTTCAGGTTCACAAGCCCTTTGTAATCTGATACTTTGGCTGCACCCTACACCTTCTGCTAGAGTATAGCATACTCTAGGCACATGCCACGCCAAGTGTCACCATCCATTTAATAACAGAATTGAAGCAATAAGAAATGGTAGAAAAATGGATTGAATATCAGCAACAACAAAAAGGAGACTTTTTCAAAACATAAGAGAATTTTTAAAAAAATGCATTTAGACATAGAGGCACATTTTCTAAATATGAATCATTATGAAGAAAGGGGTTTAAATAACAATTGCTATAATAATTTATGAGTGTTTACCATGGTCCACACAGTGTGGCAAGCACACTGAGAAAATGATGCAAATTGTAAATACATTCTTATAAGACCACTCAATGGCAGAAAAACATATTGAATAAATGTGAAAGCCATTCTTTTTCCATCGACCTCAAAACCATCCCCACCAGTTGACTGTCAACTTTCATGGTGTCCTGTCATACAGCAGAGCTCAGGGTATCTCCATCTCTTGTGTAAATGAGTTCTTGCATTTATAATCCCACTTAAGAAAGCATGCTACCCTAAGTAATAAAAACATTTTCCTATTCCTTTCACATATTTGATTATGTTTCACTGTTTATTCCATCTGGAATATATTTTTATGTAGGACTCAGAACAGCAGCTAACCAATAAGTGGCTGATATCTATGCAGTGTAAAGGGTAACCTGGAGCTCAGCACAATCAGAAAGTTTGAGGCTTTCTTGTTCCAAACTTTCAGCCAACACCAAGCCCTGTTGGAAGATATCAGGGCTGACGGGAAGATCTCAGAAGAGCCAGAGTGAAATAGAAAGAGACCGTAATAAGCTTCTTGGTTGGATTTGAAGCATAAGCTCAGATTCACATCAAATACTGGCTTCCTTTTGTCATTATTCATCCTTGTAAAATCGGTTCCATCTGCAAAGGGTGTCCTCTCATATTCTTTATATACAGAAATCATGTTAAGATAGAAGTCCATATTATCTGGTTAAAAAAATAGCATCAAACTTGGTGCTTTTTGCCCCTAACATTTTAGGGTAATTGTTTTAATAAAATGTACCCAACAGATTATCATTTATCCACCGGTTTTAAATTCCTTCAGGACAATTCCTGAAGCTCATGGGCCTATCTGTTGGTCTAGTCATCAGTTCCTGTCACACTGTTTTAATTACTAGAGCTTCAAAGGACATTTTGTTGCCTTGGAAGAATAAACCTCGCCTCATTGTTCTTATTTTATAAAAACTGTTTGTTTGATCACTTCTCCACTTTCCAGGTGATCTATTTAAGTTCTAAAAGAATTATTTTGAGATCTGGATAGAAACTGCCCTTAGTTACAGATAGGAAAGGAAGCTAACAGATTCTGGTAACCTTAGAAGAATGTCTACAAGAGTCCATCTTCCAGTTAGAAGAACTGAGACACATGACCTAAACAACAACTTTTTTAGTAAAAGATACAACAAGTTAAAGTTGATCCTTAACTGAAAAGCAAGTAACTGCCTCACTTAGCCCTTGTGGTCAGCTTTGAATCTTCAGGGTAGATCTGTATGCTGCAGTCAGCAGCCCGCAAGTTTTCAAGTGAGGTTATGAAATCTAAGAAGGTTTTCTTTAAATGTTATGTTTTACTAGATCATAAATCAAAGGTACACAAGGTTGCAAATTCAGACATTCCCATCACATAATTATTTCAAATCACCCTCTTTTATGGTATCCCTTTCCCATTCTGACCTGAATTTCAGGCTTCAGTGTTTATGTTATCTTTTGGCATAGCTATCACACAATTATTACCATAGACAGTGGAACAAGTCCAATTTTAAACTGAAAACAGTACTTTAAAAGAGATTCAAAATTCTGGCATCCTCTGTTTATGTAATAATTACAATTTAATAAAAAGCCACACTATTAGAACAGTGACTGATTTCCTTTAAAGATACCGATCAGATTTTTCTTTAAAAAGAACAAATACACAAAACTCAAGAAAGGTTTTAAACATGTTTCAAAGTGTAATAAGAGATCAAAATATAATTTGTACAGAAAATAGACAGGAACTTGGTGGTGACACCTGAGGTCAAAGCAAAGAGAGCATATGTATTCCACCTAGATCCGTTTCTCACTTTTAACACTTGATCTTAGCCAATAGACCAAGAAGCAGTCAGTTTTCATTTTTCAGTGTTTCAGTAGATATTATGAAAATGACAATCTGCAGACCTAAGTGCAGGGCCCAGGCACAGAGCAGAACTTTTCCATTAGACCATTTTGTCTGAGAAGACAGAAGGAGCTCAAAATCTGCTACATGAGACTTTGGGTGAATCTTGATCTGCCACAGCAGCACATTCAAGGAGTGAAGGGATAAACCAGTGGGGCACATTTATTCAAGTGAACTGCTCAGCAGGAGAATGGAATGCACTGCTGGCACAGGTGCTGGTGGGGATCAATCCCCAGTCTGTTATGCTAACTGAAAGAAGGGTCCAGTGGGTACATACGAGATGTTTCCTCTGTCTCTGAATGTCTGTGTCCCTCCTGAAAGTTGCATGCTCTAACTTAAGCCCAGTGTGATAGTATTAAGAGTTGGGGTCTTTGAGAGGTGGTTAGGGCAGGAAGGTGGAGCCCTCATGAGTCCTTATATAAAAGGCCCGAGCGAGTTTGCCTTTCTGGCTGTATGAGACTACTGCAGAAAGGCACCATCTATGCAAGAGGGTCTTCACCATGCACGAAATCTGCTAGTGCTTTGATCTTGGAAACCGTAGCCTCCACAACAATGAACTCTAAGGTACCCCGTCTAAGGTATTTTGTTATAGCAAGCCAAACAGGCCTTCTGAAAAGGGCAAAATAATATGGATAGAGTATGTCCTGGTAAGTGCCAGAGTCTAGAGGAGAGCTGAGGGATTAATTTTAGGGGAGGCACTTTTTAGGGTGACAGAATGGTTCTTTGTCAAGTGTGGAGGCAAATTCAAATGACTTGTGTTGGTCAGAATTTGTATAATGGCACAATTAGAAATGTGTTTTGTCATGCTAGAGTATTTTGCTTGTACTTTGGGTGTATTCCATTTAATCTTCTCTAGAATCAAGGAAGATTCATTATGCTAAAAAGTATAAGCAAATTAGACATCAATATTTAATTAGTATGAAGTCAGAAAGCACAAAGCAAACCTTCTGTTGTCTTCCTCTGTGTCTCCCATTCATCCATAGCATGTCAGACACTTACTCATTCACTGATGTTTAAGGAATCACCAAACACGAAGCAGATTCCAGTGACTCTTCCTCATAGTTTAGCGCTCGTTTTTCCCAGCCACTCAGAGCCTGCCTTCGCAGTCCTCCCACAGAGCCAGAGGGAGGTTCTTTCAAGCAGATGGAGTGAACTCTGTGCAGTGCTGGTGCCCAATGGCGGCCCCAGGCTCCCAGCTCCCAGTCTTATCTCACATGATGCTTAAACAAGTCCTGAGCAGCTTCAGGCAGAACTGGGGAGGTTTTATAGACAGTCACTTTCACGGGCAAGTGAGCCAACTACAAAGGCACTGTAATCTCTCACTGCACTGGGGAAGTAAACTGTCCACCTCACCAGTGCAGGTGATAATCTTGTTCTGGATAAGACTTCAGTGGAGGGAATTTGTCTCAGTTCCAGCATCAAACTTTTTTTTTTTTTTTTTTTTTTTTTTTTTTTTTATCTTTTTGAGACAGGGTCTCACTATGCAGTTCAGGCTGGCCTTAAGCTCACTTTGCAGCTCAGGCTGGTCTTGAACTCACAACAATCCTCCTGCCTCAGCCTCCTGAGTGCTGGGATCACAGGCCCGCGTCACCACGTCCAGCTCCAGCATCAAACTTTTAAAATGCCAATTCTGCCTCATGGTGAGCAGAAGGTATGAAGGATGCTTACTCTGAGGGAGCTAATATGGGAGCAGGGTGGTGTCAGGAGGGAGATGATGGCTTTACACACAAATCAGGTAGGAATGGAGAAAGAGGAGGCCACTTCAAGGTAGTGGTATAGGACATATATAGTTAATATCAACATGAAACAGTTAAAGGGTAGAAGATATTTGACTTCATAAGGTGAAAACTTTTCAAATATCTAGCATGGTCCTTCAATGAAATGGCTGCCTTCTGTGGCAGGGAGGCTGCCAGAAATGCTGATTCGGTGGGTAGAGGCTGGTGGGAGGGCTAGTGTGCAGAGACATGACCAACATTAAGCCCAGCTCACCAGCTTGAAGGTGTGTGAGCACTGCACAGCCTGACCGTGGTTCAAGGAAGAGGAGGGAAGGAAAGAGAAAGAAGGAGATTGGTCCATGGGAAGATGGCAGAGAAGTCATCTTCAACCTTTTCAAGTCATTATACCTCTATAGCAGGGGAGATGGATGCTCCTTTGTGGCTAACCAGCATCTGATCATCCTGTAGAGTTGGATGAAGACTCCATAACGTAAGAGGTAGTGAGGAAAGGGCATCTACTGTGTTTCCCAACCCAAGGCTCCTCTCAACAGGAACATGACTTAGAACTGGGCCTTGGATGATCTTGTCTGGCACTATGAGTCACGTGGGAGTGACGTTAAGGACTGGGACAGAGAAGGCTACTGCCAGCAGTCCGACAACGGTGACGGCGTACTAACCACGACCTTGGTGCTGTCAGCCAGGTAGTCTCCCTTGGCTTTGCCTACTTTTTCAAAACCAAATCTGAACTCTTTCATTGGCTTCTCAGAGCTTTCCAATAATCTGCTATTAAATTTCTTTTCTGGCTGAAATGAGACAGGACTGTTTTCTTTTGCTTGTGATTGCAAAACCTAACTGCTAGGAGCACAAGTATTGGAGAAGTGATGTTTTAACTGCTACTTTACGTTGTCCTCAGGTCATATATGAGGGTGAAATGATGAGAAAATTGGATGGTGCTTAGTATTGCTTGCACTTGGAAAAGCTTTTAAAGAATAAGGCCTTTTCTCTGCTTCTGTTCCAACCCCTGATTCTAAAAATCAAAATCAGGGAGTGAGGGTGATAACTGCCAGGAACACAGCTCTTTCTTCTTAAAAGTTTTCCAGGTAATTCTAATACAGACTTTAACAGGCTGGCATTGGTAAATGGAATTCAAAGCAGAGGTAAAATAAAATCATTCAACACAATTTATCTGCATTAAGTTTTACTAAAACCTTGCACATTTTTCTGAAGTCTTTCTAATCCCCTATTTTCAGAAAAAAATGTGACCAATCTACTAACAACTATGGGATGGCAGGTCTCCCATTCAGGCACCCAAATTCCCACAGTGCTGCTTACCTGACACTTCTTTCACTCTCTGGGGGATGAACTTCCCATGAGTTCTGTGTATATAAATAGAGCTCAAGAACCCAGGCCTAAGAAAGCCTCTCCCATAAATTCTTTCCCAACCACTGTGACCCAAGGCTATCCACAGGATGGCCAGATCTCAGAGCTAGAAGCTTCTACTATAAGGATATGCATTAATGTCATTAAATCCCATATGCTTTTACTACTTAGACCTTCTGATATTTTATAAGAATCTTCTCTGTATTTATACTCATTTTTCCAAATCTGTAGATTTTCCTTAAGCAAATTTATGGAGATGTAGATTGGGCTTAACCTCAAGGTTAATCACAGTAGACTAAGTCCCTTCACTGTAAGACAATATAATTTCTTGTGGAGACTAAATAAGGTTTTATCTACCGTAGAATTACCTCTTGGTTGAAACTATTGCCACAAATTTTTTATAAATGTTCAAGCTTATTTGGTTCTTACTCTAGTCTGGAACACAAGGTTAAAAATCCTGCTATTCTCAGAATAACAAATCTTGAAGCACAGTCATCACCCAAAATAACTGGATGGCATGAAAGACAGTCACTGCCATTTAGGAGGTGGAACATCCTGGCTTGCTTGTGTCAACTCTCTCACGTCAAGGTTTCTTGATTCTGGAATGCAGCTGGGAAGTGGCTATAAAAAAAGGGCAAATGGTGTGAAATAATTCACTAATGGGCCTTTAGAGCTGCTGTAATCAGGAAATGCAGGAGGAATACACAGTGTTTCTCTGGAAATTCTGACTCCTTCTCCATGGCCCCAGAAGTCCTCTATTTATAGAATATTTCTTTCACTGACAGAGATACTAATGCTTAGGCCCACTCAAGACACATACAAAGTCTCTGGAGACTTTGTGCTAAGACCACCTCATGATGACATTGCGCTCCTTACTTTTTCCCAAAGGTCTTTACATAATTCCATTTGATTTTCACATCAGCTTTTTGAGGGAGGTAGTACAGATCTATTTATCCTCTTTACTGGTGGGTAAGTTGAGGTACTGAAGGATGAAGTGGTTTACTGAAGAGCCCCCTAGGTGTTATAGTCTGTCAACTGTGGAAATATCAGGGTTGCTGATGTCACTTATATTTTAATCTAGAACTGAAGGATAACACTGGGACTGAATCTGTCCCATACCCTGTAATATGGGTACCTCATCATCAGAGTTCTCAGGCAACACTGTAGAAATAATGGAATAGTCTAAAAGTATGGTCTTCCCTATTTAACTCTGTAATTTCCAAAGTGTATACTCCTGGCACCTCCAAATTCCTTCAACCTGTTCATTCTCTAAACTTCACTTTCCTTGTCCATAAAATGGGGACCCAGGCCAGGGATGCTGGGTCTGTAGCTGTACTTGCCAAATGTGGCTGGTTAGAAGAATAATCTAGATAGTCTTTTATGAAGAAGAAATAAAAAAGACTGCTGTAAGAGATGACACATGTTCATTTTGTTAAAGATTTAAGCAAAATAGAAATTTCTACATAAATCACAATATTGCTAATGAACCATAACTGATGACAAAATGGCTGTGCTATGAAACACTATGAAATAGGTATCTGCTATCAAAATGTTCCTGTGTTCCTGGGCAATCCTTACAAACATGAGCAGACTCCATCCATACCCAGCAGGTGGGCTCAGCAACCTGCATTTCATGAAATGTCTCTGGCAAGGGACCAAACTCACAGGTTGGCTTTTGAGAACCAAGGGTGTAGGCCATTCCTTAGAGCTCTTCCTGTTGCGACTGGCACAGTCAGCCATTGCTATCAACAGGGATATTTTCTGAAAAATATCCACATGTCACCATTATAGTTACTTAAACTAAGACGGCTATGTCTCTAGGTGATATAATTTTTTTTCCATTCTTTTATCTATTTTTTATTTTTGTTTTATTGAAGTACAAATATTAATGAGACAGTTTTAAGATACCTTGACAAGATGGATTTGATAAATTAATACATTGCAAACTGTTTTCATATTGTTTTGGTATCGTACAAGGTGCATACATGATATTATACTTACAGACATTATTATAGCAGATATCTCTTATCAGTAAATTAAGAGAGTGTAGCTGTTTGCATATCTTATTTTTTATACCTGAATTACATCAAAGATTCAATTATTAATACTTTCTACCTTGTTATTTTCCTAGTGGTTGTCCATAGTACTAGAAGCCTACATGATGTCCTATCCAATCACCATTAGTGCAAATCTTGCCTCTCATAGAATTATGTAGAAGCACAGTGCTATATATCCCAACTGTACTGTCCATACACACACATACGATTCTTCCTTTCTATACCCCTTCCTTTGTCTGTACCTGTCAAAGATGGGCATTTCATTGTCATTCAATTAATTTAGGTGCCTGAACTCGACAACACAATCCAACAGAGTCCAGCATTCCACAACAATAGTGAGTTATCCGAAGAAGTTGTTGACTATAGCCATTTACAGCTCAACGTATTATGTCCCCGTGGTGTATACTTTATTTTTACACTTTTCTGCTGGATGGTTAAGACCAAGGTAGAGCAAGACCTATATACCAACACATGTACTTTATGTTTCTTATGAGGTCAGTGAAGTCCCCTCAGGGTTTATCTTGTAGTCCTGTACCTTATTCTGTAGATCCTTTGTCTCTGTCATCCATGTGGATGAGTCACAACCAATGCTTGACAAGTTTGCTCTCTGTGAAAGCCTGAGAGAAAGTTTTCTCTTCATGTGACTCTCCCCAGGCACACTATAGATCATCAATCTCTTTCTTCTGTGGCTCCATAATCTCCTTGTTCAGAAAATGTGGAGCTCAACTGAGTTTCATGATGTTACAGTACAGGTTCTCCTATGTTCTGAGTCTTCGCTGACCTTGAAAGGCTAGGGCTAAAATGTTGGCTGGCCTTGTGGCTCTTCTATTTCTCCAATTTTGACCTGTGAGCTTAGGTTGTTAACCATCCAGAAGAAAAGCTGATTAGTATCCTGCAGCATATGCCATTCACTTTGCTTTATCTGACTCAATTGTTTTTAGTTGTTGTTGTATGTTTCCATTTGTATTTCTGCTTTTCACTTCTTATACTAGGGAGACTATACAATATTTACACATATGTGTCTGGTTTATTTCACTTATGAATATATGCTCAAGTGGCATCCACTTCAGTATAAATGCTTCAAGCTTATCATTCTTAATAGCTGAGTAATACTCCATTATATAGAAATACCACAACTTTTTCAACCATTCCTCATGTGATGGACATCTTGGTTGTTTCCAAGACTTTGCTATCACAAATTGTGCTGCTATAAATATAGGTACACATATATCACTATGATACAATGTTTTCAGTTCCTCTGGGAAAATTTCCAGTAGGAGGACAGCTGGCTTGAATGGGATTTCTAGTCCTACTCTTTTGAGGAGTCTCCACACTGACCTCCACAATGGTTGTACTCTAGGTAATATAATTTTATGGGACACGTTACATATGTGGTCTGTTGTTGGCTAAAATGTTATGTAGCATGCAACTGTAAAACAGCATGGCTGTCACGAAGAATTCCTCCAGGCACATGCCATTCCTTAAAGCTGGGATGGACAGAATTGGCCCCACAGTAGAAGTAACAATAGGAAAAGTGAGGCAAAAAGAAGTGGTAGAAACAGTATGAATTTCTCTGATCCTCACATACCTCTTCTCAGAGACATTATGCACGTGGGTGGTAGGCCAGGGGCCCAGGAAACATGACAGCCTGACCAGGAGAGCCCCAGAAAAGAAAGTGGGGTGTGGAGGCAGGGTCTCAAAGGTAGCCCAATGGCTGCTGAATTCTGCTGTGATTTTTTCCCTGTACATGAGAGGACCCTGGGCCTAGATTTGTGCAACATTCCTTCTGACTCATGTTCAACTACTTTTCTCTAGAGAAGATAAGATTAGATAACAGGCGGGGAGGGAGAGAGAAAGAAAGAGGGAGAAAGATGGGAAGGGAGGGGCAAGAGAAAGAGGGATGGGAAAGGGCAGAAGGGAAAAAGGAGGGAAAAGACAAGAAAGAAGATGGTAGTAACATATCTGGTCACCCTGGAAGGATTTCTCCTCCACTATGAATAAATCAGGTTTGGACTGATGGGTGCCAGTTCCTGGGAATTCGAGCAGCTGCCTGAGTCTCCAGGCAGCTGATAACTTGTGAGATACAGACGAAATTAGATTTCGGGACCACCTTGGGTAGCCCATGAGGCCACAGCTGACTGTGTGACATAAATGGTTTGACCAAGACCACCCACACACCAGTAGGTGATAGTTGGTCACAACGGGGGTCCTGGTGTCATTAACAAGACCTGCTTGGGCTATAGAGGTCCAGCGACTTTCCTTCCCTCATTCTCTGCCAGAGGATCTGCCTCGAATTTGAAAATCCCTACAAAAATCATACTTTGGTGAAATGTAAAAAATGTCCCTTGGGTAGCAAAGAAGTCATATACAGGGCTCCTCAAGGTGGAGCATCTGGTTAGCAGCACGAGCAGGGATTAGCTGGTAATCCTGCCTTCCTCCAGCTGGGCCAGCCTGCTGCAGTAAACAGCTGTTCACAGCTCACCTGGCACTGGCCCCCCAAACTCCAGAAACAGCCCCTCAGCTGCTGCAGCTGCTTCCCAGGAAACATTCACTGCCAGTCACCCTGGCGGACACCTGCACACTGAGCTACCTACCCCGCACCTTGGCGGTCCCTCCCAGGGCCTGAGCTGCCCTCCACTTGATTTCCCAACCTGCTAGATACTCCAGAGCAGGCAACACAAGCACTGTGAAGCAGGTGAACTGTGATTTGGGGGCTTCCCCTTCCTTGGCCATCTCTTCCCACCACCAAGAATTAGAATGGTTACCCTATTACCCATGACTAAGACTTAAATTATGGGAAGTGAGTTTGGAAAATACACTCTGATTTGAGTTGCAGTAGGTAGCAGCCAGGCTACTCTGATTTTGTTAGCAAAGCAGAAATCTCAGACCTTACCCCAGATCTGCAACTCAAGAACCTATATTTCTTGAGGTCCCAGATGACTCACACAGGCCAGAACATATCATCATGTCCTAGGTATATTTTTCCCCCCTGGATAAATGAAAACCTACTTAACAATCAATGGCAGTCTTTAAGATATGGAGTTTCAGTTGGGCGTGGTGGCACATACCTGTTATCTAATCTCAGTACTCAGGAGGCTGAGGCAGGAGGATCACTACAAGTCTGAGACTAGCCTAGGCTACAGAGTGAGCTCAAGGCCCGCCTGAACGGCATAATGAGGCTGTGTCTCAAAAAGCTAAAACAAACAAAGGAAAGATAAAAGTTTCTCTTTCAGCAGTTTTGTACTATAGATTTCACTGACAGTCTGATAAAATCTCAGAATATTTTAAAATGCCTACGTACACAAGACTACGATGAAAACCAACTAGCTTAAAATATAATCTAAGCATTTAAAAATGTATGATAGCATAACTTACATGTGCTTCTTTTATAGCACATTAAATGTGAAGAACCAAAAAGAAGCTGATGTATTTTCTACACAGTAAGGAGACTAGCTCGCATTGGGAAATGACTTCCTGCGGCAAATACTATGCCAACAGTTTTCCTGGTGCCAAGACCTAGCGATGCTGCTGCACTTGTTGACTGTATCCACAATGGAAGGAAATAATAAATTGGTGCTATTGTTGAGCAACAGTAAACATTCAACTTTCTTCCCTTCCACGGTCACACCCCTTGAAATCTTGTAAAAGAACCTAGCTCAGTGGCGGTGACCCCCGGGCACTTGTGCCACAGCTGTTTGTTATCACAGAAAGCTCTAAAGCATCCACCACCACTCGTGCAGGTTAGGGGGCGCATGTCTGTGTCCCCAGAACATAGGGAGGCTGAGGTGGGATTGCTCACAGATTCAAGCCCTGCCTGGCAAACTAACAAGATGCTGTATCAAGAAGAGTATACGACAGAGGCCGGGGTGGTGAAGCTATGGCACGTGTGCTGTGCATGCTCGTGTCCTGGAAATCTCTCAACTGAAAGGTCTGCCATCACTGCTATAAGCCAAAAGGAAGATATTTAAGGATCTTACACAAAAAGAACAAAGGAAATGCACCTTATATTTGTCATTTGGCGTGGGCTCTGTGTGTGTGTGTGTGTGAGAGAGAGAGAGAGAGAGAGAGAGAGAGAGAGAGAGATTCTTGATCTGATCTGAACTAGAGCATAAGCTGATCAAGTGACTTCCTTCTCCAATGGCTACATTTGCTTCAGGTCTGCCCTTCGGTATCCATACAAGCCCCTCAGTCAGATAAATGTCTGGATGTTTAGCAAGAAGTTTAGATCAAACTGTTGAGATTGGATTTGAAATGTTTCTGAAACAGAGGTGCCACACCACGCTCGAACTAAAGTAACCCCACTTCACAGAGAGAGGCCCTCCCACCTACAAACTGCTTCCGTAGCAACGTGGCTGGAGCACCACCACTGACCCTCACGCTGGGCTGACCCCTGCTCTGCCCACGTGCTGGGGCAGGTGCCCTGCGTCTTGGATCCTAAGTCCTTGTCTGGGTAGTTGTTTCCTAAGAGAAAGCAACACTTCCCATACCATGTCAACTCTGACTCCCAACAGAAGACCCGTTTTCAGGAAAAGCCAAAAGCAATTTATCTCTGGATTTCAAACCTGTACACCCAACGCATCTAATCCTGCCCCGCAGGCTATTTTCCCTTCACGCTCGTTCAAGTGCCATAAAGCACAATGGAACTGAGCACCCGGCCTTGGGGAGCCCACTGACGTGTGGCTTGCACTGTGGCAGCATGGTTGCAATGATCCAAGGGAGCCTTTCTCCCAGACGCCAATCATGGGAGTGTTTGGATCATGTGTTTACAGATGAGAGGGAAACCATACAAGTGGAGACGATGCCTTATAGAAAGATCCTTGCTTAAAAATAGCATGATCTAGGTCCACGTATTATGAAGTAATTGTTGCTTGCAGTTTTTCTCCCTAACATGCATAAACACAGAAATTCAACACATACACACACACACACACACACACACACACACACACACACACACACACACACATACACACAATGACAGCATTTACACTTAGCTTTTCCTTATCTGTGTTTGTTCACCTGAAAAGCAGATCTCTAAACCTTACAACCCGAACACCCTATTGTATTATTATCATTGTTATTCTTATTTTTGATGTTGGAGATTGAACCCATGGGCTTTGCACTGAACTACATTTCAAGTTCTTTATAAGACACAATTTCACTTAATTAGCCAGATTGAGCTTGACCTTGTTTTTAAATTTCATTTTTACTAGTATGTGTTTGAGGTACACAGTGACCATACACATTGTATGGAACTGATATACATAAGTAGCATCTCCATTCTTTTTTCCCCTTTCCCTCCACTCCTTAAAAGTTGTTTTTTTTTTTTGGCCAGCATCAGATCTGTTTTATAAGTCCTTGTTCGGTTACTTATCATGAATTCCATTAATGGTCAAGATAGCTAAAAAAAAAAACAAACCATAAAACATATACCTTAGTTCCTTTTCTCATTGCTGAGACAAAATACCCAATATGCAAAGGTAAAGGAGGAAAGGCTTACTTAGCTCAGAGTTTGCAGAGACTTTAGTTCCCAGTGGGCTGGCTCCAAGGTAGGGTGGCATAGCAGAGGGGCATCGCAGAGGAGAAATATTTCATCACAGGCAGAAGGCAGCAAAGCAGGGAGGAAGTGAAGTAGCAGCGACAGCAGCAGCCTCTTTCTGTCCCTTGTGCTTTAGCCAAGCTACATGCTCTTAGGACAGGTAGTATTCGTTCCCCTTATCTACACCCAGAACTAAACCAAACCAACCACTGCACGGATTTAGTCATCACACACCCTGGATGCCACCATCATACACTTAATCCCAGCATCACGTAGCCTAGATCTAGCCTACTCTGAAAACCCCACCTATGACCACGTGAGCCTTTGGGGGTATATCACAGCTTGGGTTTTTTGCGAGGTGAACAATATAGTACTGGACCCATTTTATAATATTATTTTATAATGAATCACCAAGAATCATATACAATAAGTGTGGGAAATCTGTCCACATCCTAAATACTGAAAAATCCAGGCAAAGGCCTAGATTATAATATCTTGCATGAGTCTAGCTGGAAACCTAGAGCTCATAACAATGCCTCGCACAAGTCCATCTGGAGGCCTACAGTCCATGACAATATCTCATGCAGGCCTGCTTCATGGATCTGTGCTAGAAAGGTCCAAAGGTCAGTGGTAAAAACTAGAAAGTCTATGCCAGTGGGATGAAGGGTCTGGGCTAGCAGGTTGAGGGGTCTGAACAGGAGCTAGGAAGCAACACGCAAGGTAAGCACCACAGCCATCCTCAGCAACAGTAAGGTCCTGAGCTCCTTCTGTGATGAGGAATACCGAGTTCCCATCAGGAAAGCCAGAGTGACAAGCTTCTCCATGGGGCTGAGCAGTGTACCATCTTCCTTCCTGGGAGCCAGGAAGTGATGCTTAAAATGAGGATCAAAGCTCCTCCAAAGTTGAATGGGAAAGCCAGCAGAACAGCCCAAGACACTAGCAGCTTCCGCAGCTCCGACAGCTTCTCCAAACAGCATTCCTAGCACCATTCCAACAGGGTTGTGCCTTATATGCTGCAGGCAACAACCCTCGGGTGGGCCTCCTGCACCCAGCACCATGCTAGTTTAATTCAACTGGGTGTAAGAAGTTGACCACCTATGAGAAATCCACTACAGGGTATATTTAGACAAATGTCATAACAAGATGTAAAACAAACTAAATCAAGGTGTACTTTTGGATACATTGTCCACGCTGGATTACTATAACTTTTTCCTGTATCTCTTTTTTTTTTTTCCTATTTCCTGGCTTTTATTTCATACTTTATTTATATTTAGGGTCTTTGATATATAAGAGAAAGTATATGATATTTAAACTTGTGATATTTAAAATTGTAATGATTTTCACTACAATTATAGTCTCAAGATAAATCCATTTTTCCATAAATGATTCGAGTTATCCTTCTTTATGGCAGAATATACACAATTCCATTGTGTATAAATACTATTTTCTTTATCCACTCAGCTATTGATGGACACAGGTTGCTTCCAAGATTCAGGTATTATGAATTGTGCTGCTTATAAATATGGACATGCATATATCACTGTGATATGACATCTTTAACTTTCAGAAAGGTACCTAGATAAAATGGAATGTCTGCTTTTATTTAATTTTTTAAAGTGTGTGTGTGTGTGTGTGTGTGTGTTACTAGGACTCAAACTCAGGACCTTTCACTTGCCAAGCAGGTGCTTATGCCACTGAACTATCTCCCCAGCTCCTACTTTTATTTTTTTTGCGGAATTGGGAATTGAACTTAGGCTCTTGTGCTTGCCAGGCAAGCACTTATTCTACTGAGCTAGCTCCCCAGCAGCCCCTACTTTTAGATTTTGAGGAATCTCTATATTGATTTCCATACTGGTTGTGCCAGTTTATTATACACTCATCAGCAAAGAAGAAAGGTGTCTTTTACCCTGCAGCATTTGCTATTGGTCCATTACTTGGTGACAGCCATTCTTTCTGGAGAGAGAATGATGTTTTCAGTTCTGGGAAAAACCTACAAGAATAGCTAGGTTAAATGGGACCTATAGTCCTAGGTTTTTTTTGGTGGAAAAGGGTTCCTTTTTCCCGTATTCCCATTTGTTATTGGTTGATTTTTTAAATAGCCATTTTGTCTGGGTGAGATGGAATCTCAGTGCTGTTTTAATTGGTATGTCCCAAATACCCAACAATGTTAAACATCTTTTCATATATTTGACTTTGTGTGTGTGTGTGTGTGTGTGTGTGTGTGTAACTGGGGATTCTACTCAGGCCCTTGCACTTGCCAGGGAAACACTTATTTTACTGAGCCATCTCCCTGGACCCCTATTTGACATTTTTATTTCTTCAGAGTGTGTATTCATCTCAGATGCCCATTTTAAGATTGGGTCTTTGAATATGGGGGTCCTGATTTTTTAAAATTCTTTACATGTTCTAGATAGAAGTCCTTTGTCTGGGGAAGAGTTGGCTGATTTTTTTCTCCCAATTTACGGGTTTTAGTTTCACTCTGCTGATGACTTCTTTTGATGTGTAAAATCTTTAATAAGATGAGATCCCAGTTGTTGATTCTTTGAAGTATTTCCTGTGCAGTTTGGTTTTTGTTGATGAACTTTCTACCTACCCCTACATCTTTAAGAAATCAACCTGCTTTCTCCTTCAATAGATTTAACATTGCTATTTTAATATTTAGATCTTTAATCCACTTTGACTGTAGTGCATGGTGATAGACATGGATCTAGTTTTAGTCTTAGGCAGGTGGAACGGGAGTGCTAATTTGGAATCCTGCTATGCTACTAAATTGATTATTAATTTCTCAGTCTTTCAGTAGAGTTTTTGGGGTCAACTTTGTATAGGATGTCATCTGTAAATGATGATAATTCAAACTTCTTCCTTGGCTATCTATATCCCTTTTATTTCTCTTCTAGTCACACTACTCTGGTTAACGTTTTGAGAACTACATGGAACAGGAGTGGTGACAGCATACATCTTTGTCTTATTCTTGATTTTAGAGGGAAAGGTTTCAGTTTCTCTCCATTTAGTCTGATGTTGGCCATTGGTTCAATACAGACAGATTTTATCACAATGATATAAAGACCATCTATACCTATTTTCTTTAGGCTTTTTATTCTTTTGGCAGAACTGGGGATTGGACTCTGACCCTTGCACTTTCCAGGGAAGTGCTTATTCCACTGAGCCATCTCCCTGGCTCCTCTTTAGGCTTTTTTAAAAAAAATCATAAATGGGTATTGGATTTTGTCCAATGTCTTTTCTATATCTATCGAAATGATCATGTTATCTAGGGAGCAAAAATATGAGAAAAGGGCTGGCCAGACAGCTCAGCAGAATAAAGTGCCTGCTTACGCAGGTGCAGGGACCAGGGGTTTGATCCCTGGCATGCTGCGCCGGCCACCCCGGAACATACTGAGATGGCAACTGAGACTGGGCGTGATGGTGAGTGCCTCTAATCCCAGTGCTCAGGAGGCTGAAAACTGGAGGATCACTGAGTCTGAGCTGTGTAGTGAGACCCTGCAGACCCTGAACTAAATACATAAAAATAAAAAGAGAGAAAAGTAAAGGAATAAAATTAAAAGAGAAAAGGGGAAAAACATAGATAAGAAAAAAAAATAAGAAAAAGAGATAAAAAACTAGGAAGCTCAAAACATTTGCCCAAGCCATTGGTGAAGAAAGGAAAGAGCATGATAAAAAAAAAACAAAAAAACTAAAAATGAAGTATACATCACGGGGCCATAACATTAAGCTGAACTGTAAATGGCTATGGTCGACAACTTCTTTGAATAACTCACTATTGATGTGGATTGCTGGACTGTGTTGGATTGTGGTGTTGAGTTCAAGCACCTAAGTTAGTTGAATAACAATGGAGTGCCCAACTTTGACAGGTGTAGACAAAGGAAGGGGTATAGAAAGGGAAAATCATGATGTGTGTGTATAGACAGTACAGTTGGGATAGATAACGCTGTGCTTCTACATAATCCTATGAGAGGCAAAATTTGCACTAATGGTGGTTGGACAGGATATTATGTTGGCTTCTAGTACTATGGTCATCCACTAGGAAAATAATTATTGAATTTTTGATATAATT
>PVKA01010812.1:0-63070 GCA_004027165.1 Ctenomys sociabilis
AATCATCAAGAAGATCATACACCATGACCAGGTAGGATTCATCCCAGGGATGCAAGGATGGTTCAATATTCGAAAATCTATAAATGTAATACACTATATTAATAGATTGAAATCTAAAAACCACATGATCATCTCAATTGATGCAGAGAAAGCCTTTGACAAAGTCCAACACTCATTCATGTTCAAGGTCCTACGGAAATTTGGAATAGATGGACTCTATCTTGACTTGATAAAAGCCATCTATGACAACCCAAAAGCTCATATAATCCTAAATGGGGAAAAACTGAAATATTTTACTCGTAGATTTCAAAACTAAAGAAACTTTATTTCTTCTACGGTCTTCAGTTGGCTTTCTATTGTCTTTGGAATGCTATTTTCTGACCAAAAAAATAAAAATAAATAACTTTGATCAATGCAAAACTCTTGTAAATGTCAGCCACCAAGAAAGCTTCAAAGTGAAAGTTCTGTTGAAACCTGTATCCTCATCTAATAGGAACAGTATAAGGAGAATTTGGAACCAAATTCTTATTGTCAACATCCACCTGCTCAACTGTTTTCCTCTGTCACCTCTAACCTCCCATGCACTTAGCTTGTACATGTAATGTATTCCAGACCAATCTCTGGGGGAAGGTTCTATTCTTAGGCAGGTGATAAACGTCCACTAAGTTGTACACATTCTACTCTTCACCTATGCTCCTAGAAATGCACTTACGTGAAAGCACACAATTTTGAAAAGCTATTATTTTTAATATACCCACCTATCAGAGAGCAATCATACGAAAGGAAGGCATTAACTTTCAAATATCTCTCAGTGCTTTCCTCCTTCCTGGGGTTCCCCCTAGTGAGTAGTAACTGAGGAAAACATATCCTTGATGGGTCTCTGGCTCCTACAAGAGAGGGAAGGAATAAAATCCAGCACTTATCTAACTTCACAGGGCTTCCAGGAGTTTAAGTAAGAATGAAATTATGAGTTTCAATTGTCATATAAAACATGCCTGCTATTTTCTACCCACTTCCAAAATTCTATTCAGTTTAGAAAGGGTCCTGTTGACTTGACTTTCTTAATGACCATCTTGGAGGAAACCAGTATGCTTGAGGGTTACATCATTAATGATATCTATTACTGACCTCACCAGTTTCCTTCCTTCCTTCCTTCCTTCCTTCCTTCCTTCCTTCCTTCCTTCCTTCCTTCCTTCCTTCCTCCCTCCCTCCCTCCCTCCCTCCCTCCTTCTTCCCTTCCTTCCTTCCTTCCTTTCTTTTTTAATGGGAATCAAACTCAGGACTGTGCTTAACAGGCAGGCTCTTGTGTCACTAAGCTCACCAGCCCCACACCACTTTTCTTTGAAGGTTAACCATTTTGCCATGGCTTGACACATTTTACAACTATTCAATCTAGTCCAGAATGTTTTGAAAGTGGGTTGAATATGTTAACATGAATAAAGTATAGTAGGGTTAACTAAGGCCCAGGAAAATTTGATTTGATTCATAACTTCACAATTTACAATTGTTGATTCATTTTAAAAATTAAGCATTCAATTTTGAGTTTGCAAACTTGTGAATGAGAAGATGGTGACAATGATAGTATCTACTTCATAATTTTCTTATAAAATGCAATTGTAACATATACATAAATGCCTGTGTATGACAAAAGTACGGTAGTATCATTGAATTCTCAAAAATAAAGTTTAGATTTTCATAAATCCAAAAATGGCCCAGGAATTACAACATTATATAATGAACACATATTCTTTGCATATATTGAGCATTACTACAAAACTTCATTTTATTTACATACTTAGAAAAATGTGACTTGCAATAAAAATATTAAGTGAAATAACTCAGACACTAAAGAATATTACATGGCTTATTCTCTATTGCATTGATTATCCAAAATCAATATGTATATGAATTGCAAAAGTAAAAGTCATAAAATAAGAGAAAAATTAATTGTGATCCACTACAGACAATGTGTCTAAAACTGTACCTTGATTTAGTGCACCTTTCTTATGTGTTTCATATGTCTTTGGCCTATTAGTCAGGTTGTTAATTTGCATGTATGCTAATTAACTTTATATAGACCTACAAACAAACAAATCTAATACTGAAAAAAAAAAAACAGAGTGGAAGGGGACAAGAAAACGAAGAACTGATATCTGTAATGCATATGTATCAAATCCCCACAATGAATATAATCACTGTATGCTGAAAATATGCAATAATGAAACTTAAAAATAATTAAATAAAAGTAGTACATGTAATGATCAAAGTAAACACTATGCACAATGTAAGAATTCAGAAAAGTTGATCACTTTTAAGCCCTCAAAAGTGATCTAATTATTTTAATGAGTGCAATATCTGAAATATAGAATGATGTTCAGTTTAGCAAATTGGAAGTTCATATAATATACCTTGATTATTTTAAATCCTTTTAGCCCCTCTCACTTACGTTTTCCCTCCACAATTGCCAACTGTTAAATACTTCACAAATAAAGTGACTAATATTTAACTATCTATCTTTTCCCTCATTCAATGTGCATACAAATAATTTCATTTAAGTTCAATATTTTTCCCTTCAGAGTCAAATGCTGTTGTTTCATGTTTTCCTCTTCAGAGTTAATGATTTATACAAAATGTTACTGCCCGTGCTTATAATCAGTCTTCTTTTCACTCAGTGGACTCTGAACAGTCCAACTGTCTTTTCCTTGCCATAAAGAGACTCTGCCTTGAGCAAGACATGGTGGTACATGCCTGCAATCCTAGAACTTGGGAGGATGAGGTAAGAGGATCATCACGAGTTTGAGGCCAGTCTGGGCCACATACTCAGTTCAAAGCCAGTGTGAAATACATAAAAAAGCCTTGTCTTATAAAACTGAAAACTAACTATAAATAAATACAAAATAAAGAGATGTTGCCTAAGATGTCATAAGTTAAATTTTTATTTTTCTAACATAAATTACCCATAAACCACTCTCATATTGTTTTCTCCAACTGAAATGACTTCATTCATGTGTCATTTCCCTTCTATCATTATTGTGTTAAAGGATGAATGTATTACAGCCTACGGATAGGAGGGCAGAAAAATATAAGACTGCAAGATGTGGCTGAGGAGATAGCTCAGTGGCATAAGTGCCTACCTCAGAGGCCAGGGAGATGGCTCAGTAAAACACATTCTTGCCTGGCAAGCACAAGTGCCTGAGTTCAATCCCTGGCTCCACCAAAATAAATAAATAAATAAATAAATAAATAAATAAATAAATAAACAAACAAATAAAATCATAAGTACCTGCCTTCCATCACAAGGTCCCAAGTTCAATACCCAGTATCACACACACACACACACACACACACACACACACACACACACACACAAAGACTTCAAAATAAAGAATTGCTTCTATAATTTAACATTCTTTGGTATTTTACATTGATTTGATTATAGATTTTTTTGTAAGAGTCTAATTTCAGAGAAGCTCACACAACATAAAATACTATGAACTTACCTCTCAGAGACTTAGAATGACCCCTTACTTTCTAAATTTTGTTACCACCCACAAAAGTACTTTGGATACAGATACAAAAATATAATAGAACATTGAAAACTCCTAAAATTAAGTTGGGAATCATTGGAAGAGTGAGGGACTATCTTAATGTTATTTTCCACTGTTTCTCCTTCGTGAAATGTGGAGATATTCTACTAACCAGTTCTTATGGTTCAAATACTAGAGCATAAAGCAAAACAAGAAATCCTGGTATTTCACGCAGTGCTGATAAATTTACTGCAAATCTCAGCAGCTTTTTACATGCATGTTGTACATGACCATTATTATATATGATTATATATATATATATATATATATATATATATATATATATATATCAGTTTTATACAGCAAATGTTATATTCATGGTCAGAATTTGGTAATAGCAAAATCTAGTTTTTCATATATCATATCAATTATACCTTAGTGCAAGTAACACTTCCCAACCCATCCATACCACACTTTATAACAGTTTATGAAAACTGTATCAAGTTTCTTAAAACTGAGGGCCAGCCAAATAGCTCAGTGGATTAAAGTGCACAGAGGCCAGGTATTCGATCCCCAAGCCTGTGGTGCCAGCCCCACTCTCAGGGCTCACGGAGATGGCAATTGAGACTGGGTGTGGTGGTGCGCACCTATAATCTCAGCTCTTAGGAGGTCAGTCACTTTGAGTCTGACCTAGTAGTGAGACCCTGAACACCCTATAGACCCTTCCCTAAATTAAAAAAAAAATTCTTAAAACTGGTTTTATTTATCTGTTAGTTTGTTTATGACAGGGTCTCACTATGTAGATCAGACTCGTACTGATTCCTGTGTTTTTAACGTCCCAAGCATTATCACGCCCAATCGCAGTGTGTCCTGGGGGCACAGCCAGCAGGGCAGGCCAGGAATCAAACCCAGACACTATTCTCTACCTAAGCAGGTGCTTTTGTCCACTGAGCTATCAGGCCAGCCCAAAGCTGATGCACTTAAACAGCTTTAAACATATAAGTATCAACTAGGCAATTTTTGGCTTTATTTTTTCCTAGTACTAGGCATTGAGCTCAAGGCTTTTCACAGTCAGCTACATCTCCACCTTTTTGTTGTTGTTGTTGTGGACTTAACTTTGTGATCATCCTGCCTCAGCTGTCCAGGGTGCTGGGATCATAGATAGGTATGCTTGCTATACACTTCTCTGTGTATCTATTTTTCAGTGACTATATTATCCCCCAAGAAGAGACTTATAACTTATATTTTACTTAGGATTATTTTATTTGATTGAACAAAGTTACCAAGCTTTAAAAATTTGTTTTGGCCACTGCTCAGAAATATGAATTTGTCTCCAAACATTTCAATTTGTGTTTTGTGCAGCTCTATAATATGAAATTAAATAGCTACAGAAATGAAATAATGATTTATGTGTTACTCCAACACACTGACTGTGAATTTGGAATTGTTCCCATCTATATCTGGATTTATTATAGAGATCACAGTTGTGAAAATGTAATTATGGCCTCATGGGTGCCAAAATCCCACATATGAATTCTACCTTCATCTTTCTTTCCTTGTTTACTATGTGCTAAGTGCTTCTTCCTCCTTCAAAACGTACTGACATGCAGGAGGAAATTTTGGTGTAAGAGAAAGAATAAGACAAGCCAGAAAGCCCTGGGTTATGTCCCACTTGGAGAGAAGTTATGGCCAAGACAGAAATCCTCAGTTTTCTCCAAGCACTTCCCACTAATTTAGTCCTCTGAGTCTCTAGTTACCCTGTGTTTCTTCTTTTCATCCCCATGGCAAATATTCAACCTCTGCTTTCTTACTGAATATAAAATTGTTTTTGGAATCTCACATGTTAGATGCTTAATTAGAATTTCTACATCCAAGAAAAAACTACATGCACATTTTCTTCTTTGTTTTGCCCAATCTTATCCAACTTTCCTGTTTCTTCCTGCAACTCTTCAACACTTACTGAAATGAGAGGTCACAACGATATGGACAATACTTTCAGTACTTCCTTCCTTCCTTTTTTTTTGTCTTTCTGAGATGGAGTCTTGCTATGCAGTTCAGGCTGGGCTTGAGTTCATTTGGTCGCCCAGGGTTTCCCAATTCTCCTGCCTCAGCCTCCTGAGTGCTGGGATTACAGGCATGATCCATCACACCTGGCTTCCTTCCTTATATCTATTAAAACTCAAATCAATGAAAATTCCTCCACAGTGATAATCATTCAAAACCTTAGTACCCAATGCAATTCTCTGAACATAATGTGCATTTAATAAATGTACTGTAAGAATGTTTATTATGGATAGTTTTCAACATTCAAAGCAATTTTTTATTTAATGAACAAACCTCGTATCTCTTAAACTAAAGAAGCCTGAAGTTACTTAAGAAGAAAAAATCTTTACTTTTGAGACACAGTATCACAAAGAAGCAATGTCCTAAGCAGAAGGTGGAAGCAAAATAAGGCTCTGGGCTCAGTATACTGCACCCTGAAGACACAACAACCCAGTATGCCAACAGCCTCAGTTAAGTGTTAGCTTCAGTTCCTGTGTCAGAGGCTTGCATCATATAATGAAATGCACAATGTTATGTGCTTTATGCATGCTCAAGTAATATTTGTTGGCTGGCTTAATTGAACTGTATTTGGAAAATGGCAAGGATTTAAGGAAACCCAAAAGAAGGCATTCACAGTGCTAGACATTTGGTAGGCAAATAAACAATGTAATTTCAACCTCAAAGGAAAAATACCAAAACCCTAATCCAGTAAAACTACTGAGTAGGGAACCCTTATGTCAGCACTGTTTCTGTGACTTAATTTAAAATATAATGAATTGTATGTCATCAACTTTCAGAACATTTTTTTCTTCATTTCTGCTTATATTCCCTGACCCAACTTCAAATTCAGAAAACGTAAGCAATAAACCTAAATCTCACCTGTCTGCTGAGGTTTGTAAGTGAAAGCAATTTGTCAAACAATGATTTAAAAAATCAAATTTAAGAGTGATGCATTGGGCAGTATGATGAAAAGAAATGTCCATATTCAACAGTTCACTTATAGAATGTCAACAATTTAGGAATTTGCTCTTGACTATAACGCCACACCTTCATATATAGTATCTAAATTTCAGATATTTATAGAAAAATGGATACACGTGGAAAATACATTACATAAATTAGGCACTCAAGTAAATGTCGTATGATTTTTTTCATTTCAGTAAAGCAAAGTACAAATAAATATCAAAATAAAGGCCAGCCAGATAACTCAGCAGATTAAATTGTCTGCTTAGGCTGACATAGGAACCAGTGTTTGATCCCCCACATGCATGGCCAAGCCCACGTCCAGCACTCACTGAGCCAGCGATATAGACCGAGCATGCACGTGTAATCCCAGAGCTTGGGAGACCTAATAACAGGAGAATCACTATTGGTCAACTATGTGCAGTGAGACCCTGTAGACCCTGTACTAAATAAGATAAAAAAGAAAGAAAGAAGATAGATCTTTTGTGTGTGAAGTGTCCCAGGAGACCAAGGGTGAGGTAAGTGCAAAAGTGGAAGGGAATCTAAAAAGATGAGTTGTGTCACTTATTCCATATACCTGAATAACATTTATATATAATAAACATGAACTGAAGATAATAACAGTATGAATGAAAATAAGGAAAGGAGATGTAGAAGAGAGAGGAGGTCTGTAGGAATTGGAAAGAATTTAAAAAAATCAAGTTGTGTAATGTACATGTATCTACTGCTCCCTAAAATGACTGTCAAGATTTATGTACTGCAAACATGCTCTAATAAAGTAAAATTGAAAAACAAAAAACATGGGCAAAGTTTTTCTCTAATCTCACAAGAACAGATGTGAACTCAGGCCCAAAATAATTTTTTTATAAAAATAATAAATTTGAGGTAGTTCCTTCTGTCAGTGTTTGTATTGCAGCTAAGTATCAGGTGTATGAGATGGCTGGACTATAGAATCATTCACAGATACATAAAATATTTCAGCAGACTTTTTCTTTCAAATGGCTTCCTTGAACTTTTTTCCTTATTCATTTTTCTACCCTCACTTCTTGCAAGTGGCAAATTGGGAACAGGTGATTGATGTTAGCAGTATAGTTGAGACTTCATAAAGTTCAAAATGAACTCTTTCATTCTGAAAATCCACTCTATCGCTTTACCTGGCTAGTGATATGTTTAACCAAATGCTGTTAGCTAATAACAGTGAAGCAACTCTACCTTTCCAATATACCTGCTATTCATTTTTACATTTACAGTAGATGTCATAGGAGTTACTAAGGTAAATAACAAGACTTGCTATTGAGTGATGAAGTGGAAAGTAGAAAAATATGGTGAAAAACATTTTGTTTGGTGAACTGTGGATCTACTCCAGCCAGCAGCCACTAATCAAGTTCTACTGTATAAGGTCGTGGAGCTATATGATTTTTTTTATTTTGCTGTTGGCAAGGTAAGAATAGCTTATGCATTACTGAGTTTCAGACGTAAAGTGCTGTATCTTAAAACATAAATATTTTTTAAAATATTAAAAAACCCTCTGGAAATTATCTAGCTTAGTAAAATTATGATATAGTTGAGGAAAAAGGCCTACAAAAAAGAAATAGAATGTTCCATGTCAGTTAATGGGAGTACTAGCTCTCACTGAGCCCCTCTAAAAAGTCTTAGTCTCTTTCTTAATAGTTCACAATGTAACTGCGGTCTCTCTGCATCCATTGCACTTCAGTAAATTTATTTTCTCATTACCATTACACCATTGCAAAAATTTCATCATAAGTGTTTCAAATACTGCTTCACATGGTCAATTACTAAATATTCCTCCAATTTAACTGTGGTTCTTAAATTGTGAGATCAGTAGTGAAAGGTGATGTAATAACTAATCTTAAGGCTTTCAAAATAAAGGAAAACAGTACTTCTTTCCCTTAAAGAGAGACAGGAAAATGAAACCTAAAGTTTCAAGTGAAGTTTGTATTGGCAGGAGGTGCTTAGGTGTCTAATTAGAACTAAAAGAAGGAAGGAAAAGGGGCTACAATCTGGAGTATGAGACTGAGTCTTCATTTCTATGTGCACAGACCTCAGCAGTCATATGGAAACTAGCCAGGGAACAAGGCTTTAGAAACAAATTTGAAGATAGTGAAGAGAATTTACCTAAAACAAATATCAGGATATGGTGAGTAGCACTGAAAAAACAAGGGACTCTGACACTAGTTTTGAAGGTATCATGCCTCCATTTTGTTGTAGATTATTTAGTACTTGGTATTTGCAATACATATGCATAAACTGTTTACATATTTTTTCTCAAAATCATATAACTATAGATATCAAAATATAGGCTATTAACATAAAAAATCTAATATCTCATTATTTGGCCATTTAATTCACTATCATCAGCAGGTTTAAACCTAACTAAAATCAACATGAGTATATGACAAGGAATACTTAATATCCTAAGCTTATACTTTACAGAATAATATAGTTACTAGGCAATATATTTGCATTTTTCTTTTTCAGCATTTAGAGAGTTATTGTGGTTTTCTTTTTCAAAACAATAGTAATAATGATAGAAATGACTGCCTTCTAATACGCACCTACCATAAATCAACAATTTTATAGATGCTACTTTGAATTTTGTCAGATCCTTCAAGATATGACTTGATTCATCCTGTAAATAGGGCAATTTACACTCAGATTAAGTGCCTTGTTGAAAGTCATAACTCACTAATGACAAGTAAGCACTGAATTAGGTCTGCCCACTTTAAAGCAGGCTATATTCCTCGTAACACAGTACGTTTCTGCTGTGATGAATATCTGTACCTTTTACATCTGAGATATTATCATATATTTCCAAGCAAGGATGAATATTTTTAAATTGTTTATTACATATGCCAAATTGTTTCCAATAAGGGTGACATCAATATAGACATCAATGCATAGTGACCCCAAACTCAACATTTTGTACATAGGAAATCAATTTGAGATAGGAAAATGGGTTTCAAATCTTTGAGTGACAGAGAGAAATCTTTCTGGTGCAAATACAGCAGTATGTATCTACCTTGTGTGGCACAGTTTTCTGCTTTGGAAATATAATAGTGTTCTCTAACTCCACATCTGACTAGGTTTATGTGAAGCTCTTAGGAATTACACACTATTTCAAAATCTTATATAATATCAGATGCTTTAGGATTATTCAGTTAAAAAAATGGATATGGACTTGTTTCTTCTGCTGAATAATCTAGAAATTGTCACTTTTCTTTGATCTAGACAGATATATCAAAGTAACCAACTGGTATCAAGTCTGAAGAAAAACAAGTTCCTGCAAAGAGGGATGGATGGCACACAATCACTGGCTCACCTGTGGCTTCAAGGGAGCCAAAGTCATCAAAGAAGCAGCCATAAAGAATGCAATTATTTTTAAACAAGTTGCTAAAACCCAGATGTTGCATAACAGTACCTAAACCTTGATAGCCAGAGATAGGAGGAATTTACACACACACACACACACACACACACACACACACACACACACACACAGAGTACACAGTTCTGGGTGGATTTACTATTCAGGCCTAATGATGAGAAGCCACCACATTATAAAAGGCATGAAACCAGGTCCAACTCTTTAGCGTAAGGAGTGTAAGTCATAAACCTATAGAGATGGGTAGTAAGTCTTACTCCTTCTGAGACACAGATGAAAATCTATGGCAATTCGAATAAGGCAAAGAATAAAGCCCTCTACTTCCAAGGGAAGGGTAATAATTAGTTCTTAGCCAAAACTATTGGACATGTATCCTGCCAGTAAGAGAGGGGCAGGATAACTACAAAAGCCCCACCTTCCATGATCCAGTGACGTAAGTTCTGTTAAGACCAAAGTTGATTCTGGAAAAACACATCTTTCGTGGGCACCAACAAGCTAAGGAGCACTTAGTAAGAAGTATACCCCTAGAAGGCCAGAGCACAGAAAGATAAGCTTTCAGGGGCACACAAGGACAGGGAATGTCTAAAGTTGAGAGTAAAGTATGAATGTCTACAACACGAGGAAACCACTTCCCCCATGCTAAGCACAAGGAAATAGAGAAATCTGAAGATGGTAGTAAACTAAGAGTACCCAGAACAACAAAATAACCCACTTTATTGCATTTTAAATTGAAACAACCTGTTAGATTAACTAATAAATTAGCCCATTCCATGGCACAAACACTATTTGTCTTAATGTGGACTGTTCTGTATATTGCAACTGGCATTCAAAATGAAATTCTGACATGCCTAAGCAGACGAGATAAGAAGCCCAATTTCAAGAGGTGAAGCAATCAACACAAACATCCTCAAAGATGACTTAGATGTTGAAAATATGAGACACAGAATTTAACAAACCTATGATACATGAAAGGTTTTGTGGAAGTATGAAAAGCATACATTAACAAATGCAGAATTTCACCAAAGATGTTAACTATAAATATTTCAAGCAGAAATGCTAAAAATGAAGATAGGGCTGAAGAATACCTTTAGCATTCACATCATTCAACTTCAAAGATCTAAGAAAAGAGGCAGTGGAACTAAAGATATGAAAAACATCATACAAACTGAAACATAAAGAAAAAAATGAAAACATGCACACTTCAAAACAGAGCATATAGGGGCAGTGGGAGAATATTAAATGGTCTGTCATACATGAACTTGTGTTTATAGGACAAAACGAGAGCAAGGCAGAAGAAATACCAACAGAAGCAAAAATTGAGAGCTTCTATACACTAATAATATATGTTCAACTACATATCCAAGAAGTTCTGATAATACCAGGAGTCTTAAATACTGGCTTGATATTATCACTTATATATGTTCTCTAAACACAGGCACACACACTCACAATAACAAAAACTGTACATGTTACATATTTAAACTGCTGACGACCAAATACGAAAAGTCATAAAAGAGGCCAGAGGAAAACTGCAATGAAACAAGACAAGAATTAACAGGAGACCAAAGAAACTATGTAAACCAGAAGACAATTGAGTCATATCTTTACAGTGCTGAAAGGAGAAAAAAAAAAACTATCAACCCACAGTCCTATGCCTTCTGTAAAAATCTTTCAAAACTAAAGGAGAAATAGAATGGTTTTCTTTTTTCTGACAATTACTAGAATACTTGAACCAAAGGAAATGTTAGAGGAAATTCTTCAAGTTTCAATTCTTTATACATGATAGAAATGAGGACTTGCATAAGGGAACAAAAAGTCCAGAAGTGATAAAATTGAGGATTATTTTTAATTACTCTAAAAGGTAGTTGACTATCTAAATAAAAATAATAGTGAAAATAGGAAAAAGAGTAAGTGTAGTAAATATAAGCAAAACATACTGCTGTAAGTTTACATCATATGTAAAAAAGTACACAGAAATCATATCCGTAGAATAACTGAGGTATTATGTAGTGAAGTGACTCAATGCTCCTTGAAGATATACTGTCATTAAGTTAATATAAATTGAAAATTTTCATTGCTTGTTCAACCCATACAAATTTAAGAAAGCAAATTTTTCAATATTCTTCAACAAACATTGATTTTTATTTATTTTTATTTCACTGAAAATAAAATTTCTTTTCTTGTGGGCAGAAACCTCAAGCTTTATTCTGGGAAAGAGAAATAAAAAAATTAAGATGTGTTACATGCATGTAACCAACTCCTCATGATGAACATGATCCGTGTGTACTGCAAACATGTACTAAAAATTTAAAAGGATTTGTTTTTCATCTACTAAAATTTAAAAAAGTTTTTGAGACAGGGTCTTGCTATGCAGCTCAAGCTATAGACGCTAGGCTGGCCTCGAGTTTGGTATATATTCTCATGCCTCAGCCTGAGGGGTTATAGGAGTACAGCTACCTAATTTTTAAAAAGGCTTTTTATATAGGTTTTAGTTATCTATTGGGTACTTGTCGGCCTGAATCTAGATCCCTGTTACACACTCAGCAGCATTTATTTATTTATTTAGAAAATAAAGTTTCTATTCTTTGTTTTTTGTAAGAAATAGAAACTAACCTTGGCTTTTAGAAAACTAAATTTTAATGCTCAACTTACCTGTTTACCCTCTTACTTTTCTTCTTGTTACTGCATCATTATTCTGATAAATTATTATTTAAAAATACATGTATATTTTCTAATCCCAGCTTTGCTTCTTACATTTTCTTCCTGAGGTTATTTCTAACATTTAATGTTGCAAACAACTCTTTATCTTCAAAAGATACAGAAGAAACACACACACACACACTTCAGGAATTAAAATATGTACAGGGCCATGAAAATGTTAAAGCTGTCATACAGAAATGGAACTCCAGGGTATGAATAACTTGTAGATATCTATGTATAAGATGGCAAAAATGACCAAAATCACACAATTTGTAATTAATCACTGAGTATGTGATGCAAACAAGGTAGCACAAATGATATATTTGTGTCATTATTTCATTGTCTGAAGCTATTATTTTTGTTTCATAGAAGAACTCTGATTATAAAACTGGTACTCTTACAGTTCCCTGTACTCACCAATATTCCTTCTGATCATGGGGTCCACCCACATGCGATTTCTGATATATATAACTTTTATGCTATAGATCTTTTTGTGTAAGGTTTAAAAACCATCGCTTCACTCCAAGCTGGAGAGATACATTGAAAGGGAAGCCTCTTCTATGTAAATGTAATTCCTGAGTTGAAAGTCTTGGCAAGCAGAAACTGCCCTCTTCTGAATAAGAATAAAGACCCTTCTTCTAGACCTACACCAGGACATCTATACACTATATATATATATATATATATATATATATATATATATATATGCTCTCTATATACATAATATATGTTATATATTATGTTATATAAAATATATAATATATATGTGTATATTATAAAATATAAATATATTATATATATACATAATGGTCAGTCCAAAGTAAACCATGGGACAGTAAGTTTGGTTTGGAGGGACAGGCCTAGAAAAGAGGAACACTGCATTGCATAGAACTTACATTGTGTACACATTAACAAAATGCCAATTTCCCATATTGGACAGTGGGAAGAAGGGTAGGTGATCAAGACACGATAATGCTACTGAAGAAATTCAACCAGCTTTTAAGACTACATGTTTCCTACCTAGGATGAATTAACATCATCCTCCGTAGTCATTGTTGGTTACCTCATATTTATCCTGTTGGCATCAGTTTTTCACATTCCAGGAACTTTGAGACTAACATTGAACCTCTGTTCTAAATAAAGACCCCAAGTCTATGATTCTGTATCAGCATGGATTTTCATACAAATACTACAATTGATACTCTACAGTATTTTGTACGTATGTACTTTCTGTGGCATCCTTAAACTTTCCTAAGACATATATACACTTACACACTTCTAGATCATAAGCCCTAGAATAGCAAAAACAAAGATACTGTGTTTTTCATCATATCATCCTACAGACTATTAAAGTATCTGGTAAATGTGTGAATATATTAATATTAATGCAGAATTTTTCAATTACATTCTACAGCAAACTTTTTCACAGACATACACACATCTATATATGTTTTGACATGGCATTTAATTACAAGTTAATATGGGTAACTAAGATGACAGGTTTGTGAACTATGCAAAAATGATATTTCATTTTGAATTAGTTCTTTTTCCAATGGTGACTTTAATTTTCTGCTAATAATTTTATATATCATATTAGATTGGTTGTTTCACTATACAATAACTGATCCATCCATTCACAATAATAATCAATGATTTTTATAAATGTTACCGAGTCATCATAATTTGTTTCATCTCTCAAAGTGAATGCTATGTGCCAGATTGTTTCACTTGAAATCTGAGGATTGTGGTTTGATTTACAAATATTACTGCTACTAGAAATGAACAATGAATAATCTAGTTGCACTTACCAAATAGATTTTTCCAAAAGTACCAAAGCCAATGGTCTTATCTAGTGAGAATATTCCAGTTGGGTCCTGAGAAAACATAGAACAAAAATTGTCAATCTTTTTTGGTAAAATTCCACTCTGTCTTGTTTCTGTAGAAGTAACTTTGGAAGCACCTAAGCATCGTTTCCCAAAAGAATTCACAGGCCAGAATTTCCTTGGACTCAATGTGGTCATCTGTGAAAGACTAACAGTGATATGGCCATTGTTAAGTAATCATAAATTTCAATTGCATGCAATTATGTAAAGCTAAGGTTACTAAGATATTTCAGTGGAAATAAGTCCATTTACTTGTTACTGAAGTAACCTTTTAACAGCTATTTTTGAGTGCTAAGCAGATTGGGTGAAAAGCTTCACACAGCAGTGAAGTAAACATTTTGAATAGAAAGTATGGATAACTTATCTATATTATAAAAAATCTAAAATAAATATCACCTCAATATATGAATAACAATATAAGAACAGGGCATTAAAAGAGCATCATTTGAAAAATAATAGAGTTCTGGTTATATATTTTTTAAGCATTCATTATTTCAACAGCTGTATGCCTTTTCACACACAAGTGGTACTTTCTGATACTGAAGTTTAAAAATGGTATCATAAGAAAACGTATTTATGAGCAGCATCTTAAAATTTTCATATTTTATCTAGAAACATTATTTCTTCACCTTTAAGTAATGGTATCCTTTCCTTGTCTACCAGAAAACATGGTTTCCTGAACTTTATCACTATTGATTCTTACACTGGCAGTTCATTTTAGCAATAATCACATAAGGTATGAAGAGATGTCAATTTGTATGTAGAATAGTAAAAAATTGCCCAATTCTTGAAAATTTGTATTACTTCTAGAACAAATATTTAATCATCTTAACATTTTATCACAGAAATGTGAGCTAAACAGAAAATATATTGAGTATATGCAACATATATCAAAGAAATTACATGCGTAAAATGACACAATATTCATATAATCTAGCAAAGCTGTCATAGATGTATGACAGTTTTGGCATTACCTTGGTGAACAAGTATTTTAACAA
This sequence comes from Ctenomys sociabilis, assembly GCA_004027165.1. Lineage (NCBI taxonomy): Eukaryota > Metazoa > Chordata > Mammalia > Rodentia > Ctenomyidae > Ctenomys > Ctenomys sociabilis. The sequence continues at coordinate 15,518 of PVKA01010812.1, forward strand.
GTCAACAGCCAGTACACTTAAGTTTTAGCCCATCTGTTCCATTAATTAACTATATAAATCAGGATAAGTTGTTTGCTTTTGCTGTATTTTTCACAAATTAAAATTCGTTTTCTTTTTTTTGTTTTTGTTTTTTGTTTTTGTTTTTGGTAGAACCGGGGATTGAACTCAGGCCCTTAAGCTTGCCAGGGAAGTGCTTATTCTACTAAGCCATCTTCCTGGCCCCTAAAATGAAAATTCTATGTTAGACAATTTATCTGCGCTGAGATTCCATAAGAAAATATCAGATTCTATCATTCTACAATCCAAGTGTTTCCAGTGGTTTGACGCAAACATTCTTAAAGTAACAGCCTAGAAAAAAATCATCAAAACTAATGTCACAAAACATTATAGGAAGTTATGTATGCCTCATGAGAACATGTACATTATTTTTAAATGACCGTTTTTAGGATTTGAGAATAAAATTATTGTTTGACATTAAGCATGTAACTTTTATTATTATTTGTTCCAAGATTTATGATGGAAAATCAGGCAATACAGGATTTACTAAGCACAAGATTAAAAACTTTAACACTTTGGACTGGGGAGATGGCTCAGTGGAATAAGTGCTTCCCTGGCAAGCACAATGGACTGAGTTCAAAATCTTTTAACACCTTAACACTGTCAAGAAATGTTAGACAATTCTGCAGAAACAGGTTCTAATCTCATTTAAAACAATCAAACTGCTAGGGGATTGGCAAATTATTTTGTTGTAATTAATGCTGTGTTTTAGCTGAAATAATTACCATATATTTGAAAATTATTGTATTTTCTATGCAACCTTTATTTCTTCATCTTCTTCCTTAATCTTCAAGCACAATCTTAAATTTCTTTAAACCTGTTCCTAGATTTTAAACATATGCACCTTCTATTCATTTTGAATTCAGTTTGTAATTACTGAAAAGAGAAACCAAGAGAATTCCTAGAATAAAAAAAAAAACTCATAAAAATTATAGAGGCCTTATTTTATTTAGATTTATGTTTTATGGAAAATTTTCCCACTCAGAAATAACCAATCAGGCTAAGGAGATGGCTCAGTAGAATAAGCACTTCCCTGGCAAACACAAGGGCCTGAGTTTAATCCCCAGTTCGGGAAAAACTAAATAAATAAAAAACAATTACCTTAATTATCCTCATTTTATTAAATGCAAGAATGGCTTACATTCAATAAAATAATTTTACTTTTCTTGTTTTAAACGGCATCTTAATCTATGATTCATACATTTTAAGACTATACTTTTTCATTCATTGGTTTTATGTAATTTTTTATTCTGTATTTCTGTGTGACTATCTTTCCAGGCTAGATGGTTGCCAATTTGAAAAAGATGAGGGAAAAAAGTCTCTGTTAACTGCTATTATGAATATAATAAACCCAATATTTATATTATATTTTTCATTTTCAAAACAAGTGTTTTTCTGGGCTCCCAAGGTTGAAAGCATTGAGAAGCAACTCCGATGTTGGTCACTATGAAATTAAAAAGTCCACATTACAACTGTACTGTGCATTTCTACTGGTCTATGGAAAGATGCAGTTAATGCTTTTATTTGTTTCATCTCATTTTTCAACTATTTCTTTTTGTCTTCTTAATTTCTTACACATTTCTTTTTTTTTTTTTTTTTTTTTTTTTTTTTTTTTTTTTTTTTCGTCTTCTTTCAACTTTACATGCATGTGTCTCCTAATATTGATAACTGGTTGGAAGACAACACTATGTATTACAAAAAATACTGTTAAATTTATACTGCTTCATTAGGTGAAAATCTGTACCACTTGTAATTTTGTGTTTTAATTAAAATTTGTAGTGTTTTAAAAATAATAAATTAAAATAAAATAAAAGTCCACATTAGAGACATCACCATATTAGGTAGTCCTCTCTTCCACCCAGCCATGCTAAGATAACAGATCGAGATGAAGAAAACATTTCTACCATTTTTCTACCAATATAAAGATTTTCTGTACATTTGGTATGCTTTGGCATCTCATTTGTATGAACATAGGGATGAGTGAAATAGTTCTAAAGCCTTTTTCAGAAAAAGATATTACTCAACAAATAACTACTAAGAAAATATACAATGTATTAATTCTTGAAACTGTTCTACTAATTTGATTTGAAACTGTCTCATTGCTACTTATTTTTCAATAAAATTATGGAAAAATATTACTAAATATCCACCTTATAGATTTCTGAACCTTAAAATCTGAAGCAATATTTTTACTTTTATCATATTTTCTATATAAGTCATATCCTAAAATATAATCATCCTAAGTGGATGCTCCCAGAGTCCTAGAATTTCAGAAAGTTGTTTCTGCCTTCTGAATTCAAAACGAAAAGGCAAGTATGAGCACCTTGATAGAACCAATTTTCTTAAGAGTGGGGTAAACCGAAGGAAAAAGAACCACTAGAAGGCAGTGTTTACTGGTCAAGGGAGAAGCCCTCAAACCTGACTCTGATCAACAGAACCAAATATGGCAGTATTTAAGGAGCAAATTGAACCAGGAAGTGGTCATCATAGGAAACAATTTTAATTATAGGAAAATAAACAAGAAAAAAAAAACAAAATAAACAAGGGCAGTGAATGAATATATACCAGTAATCAGGCAGCAAAATAAGGAAGTTGCATACTCCCAAGAAGAGAGAAAAGGCTCTTCATATTTTTAATATTAGAAGCAGTGATTATATGAAAACATTTTCTACAGACAGAACTTAAACATGGTGGATAAGATAGGATAACTACAGAGAAACATTCAGAATAGGAGAAATGCACCTCACAATTCAAGTGTACATTTTAGAAAAAAATCTCTCTTTTGGTAGATCAGTGCTTCTCAAACTGTGAATTTCATAGGCTCTCCCCCTCCTTACATGATAATTATCTGAAAACCCTGATGAAAACACGGTTACCTTCACAACTTTATGGAATTATTAATTCGGAATTTTCTGGGATAAGTCTCTCAGATTCGCAGGTGAGCCTTGTGTATTTACTTTGTGTGCTAATTTATAAAACACACTGCTCTAGAAACTGGAAAAATACTTTAAAATAGACTAAAGTAAAATATTGAAATGATGCTCTGTATGTAATGGATGATAAGACTTTAAATCTTTGTGGATTTAAAAATAAAAGCGCTTCTCACAAAGAGCTGAAGAACTTCATGAAAAGGAAGATTTCTTACAATTGAACATTGATAGCAGTTTTGCACTGGTTGATGGAAGACCAAGAGAGCTGGCAGCTATATTTAAATATAAAGCAGATAAAATTCCAGTATGTTTTTGAATCATGTAGTATTTCAAATTACTGCCACTACTACCATTACCACTGTCCTTACTGTCAAGACAATTTAATCCTGACCCCAACAGACTAGGACTATACATGACAGCGTCAAATACCAAGGGCACAACCATGTGGTACCATAATTGGCATAAAAGGTGAAAAGGTGAAGGGACAATGATAGTGAAAGCCTTGGAATATTTGGAGATGAATAGTTTTCAGTCCCAAGGCCTAAGTGACACAAGCATATGTGTAAAACGTATAGATATAGAGTTACAGATAGAGATAAATAGATAGCTGCTGCTGATGATGATAGATGGATAGATAGATAATAGATAGACACACACACAGATCAATAGATGGACCAACAGACAGCTAGCTAAATATAGGAGGATACACACACACTCCTGAAAATGCCCAGTGGACAAATATACATGTATATACTCCTACCTTATATAGATATGTATAAAGACAAAAGGTTTTCATCCAGAGGAAATATCTATTCAGTAGAAAATCTAGAAAAAGCAGGAGCAATGGCCTGGGGTTCAATCCTAGGACTGCCTTGCCGGCCGGCCCCTCCCACAGGACAAAATGAGACAGCAACTGAGACTGAGCATGGTGGTGCATGCCTGTAATCTCAGCTCTTGGGAGGCTGTAAACAGACATGCCACTACTAGTCCAATCTAGCAGTGAGACCATGAACACCCTGTAGACTCTTCCTTAAAATATAGAAAAGAATAAAAAAGAAAATATGGAAAAATCACAGCATCACATTAATTAATAAGCATGATGGACTTGACCTATTATCTGTTCAGTTATGTTTGCACTCTTATTTTACCTCTCTAGGCATTAATATACTGTTTATAATTATATAAAAATTAATACATTAAATTTTATTTGTAAAAGTTGCATTACTTTCTTCCTCTCCCCTGCTTCCCATTTTTCATTCCTGTTTAATATTTTAGGTTTAGAAATATCTAATAAAAATACTATGTAACTTTGTACTACTTTCTTTAAACCCAACTTCCATGGCAAGCTTGTCCTATAAGCAAGATTTTTACCTTATGGTCATTTAGCTAATGAGTCCTACAGAGCACATCATTTATCAATCTTAACTAACCTCATAATTGTTCTGTACTTTTATACTCTGAAAGAATTTTTTGAAAGCTTATTTGTGATCAATTTTAAAGTCTAAGGTTTCAATTTCTTCAGTATCTAACTATTGCCAAAATATTATACTGTACTTGGTACTGATAGATGCTAGTATTCTAAAAGTCACGTATGTCCTACAGAGGGTCAATATTGCAATGATATTTTTGGCTTGTTCTGTCATCTTTCCTTCACAGCAAATTAAACTTTTACACAACTTAGTTGTCATTTTAGCCCTTCACTTTTTTTTTTTTTTTACTGCTTCAAAGGCTCGGGAAGCAAGTCACATATGAAGAAATCTCAGAATCCTGAGATGTACGTAATGACCAAAATAAAAATAACTTTTCATATCTTGAAAAGGTAGACATAATGAAAACTTTAAAGGGTGTACTACTCTTCTGCTACATTTCTTGAAATTTAGATCTGCACATAATTTGCTGAGGGTGTAAACAAATGGCAAGTATATAAAATTTAGAAATTTTTAGAAGATGAGAAACTTTTGAAGCTTTCACTAAATTTGTAAAATAAAGCCTAGCACCAGTACCCTAAGATTCTGTGTTTTACTTCCTTTACACTACTCAACAAACTCATCTTTGTCCTTTCCCCACATATTTTCATCCCCATACAACGTCCAGAAAATTAATATTCTACTGTATTGCAATGTAAAGACTCTCGTCTTTTTGCTTCTGGGTTCTCATCATTTTTTTTTTTTTTTCCTAGAGCCATGACTGTCTAGGCCATATTGCCTGTTTTGGGGGGAAATGCATTTTTTCTTTTTTCTTTTTGGATTTAGAACTGCTTGCCCTAGAGATCTTTCCATTCCCATCTTTAATTCATTTTTGGAAAGGGGTTTATTGGCGGCAGGCATGGCGAGATAGTTCAGTGGCATAAGCATCTGCCTGGCAAGCACAAAGTCTCAAGTTCAATCCCTTGTACCACAAAAAGAAAAAAAAGGTATTTATTTCAGTCAGCCTGTGTGGTTTAACATATCTTCCCTAGTTTGCTTTTCATTCTTCACCCACTATTGACTTTACACTCTTACTTGGAAGCCAATCTGTCTGAATACAAGAATTCTGTTGAGAAAGTAACTCATCAAATCATCCCTCCATATTCCATGTATAATTTTACACAGGAAGGCAGGGATTTCAGGTACATGAAGGGTGGGACCAGATTTTTAATAAATGCTGTGATCCTGTTTTATGAAGCTACCTAAGCTTCACAATTATAATGCTTTTAACTCATTGTTTTTTGTTTTTGTTCCCGGGAACTGAACTCATAACCTCGCGCTTGCCAGGCAGGCGCTGTGCCGCTTAGCTATATTCCCAGCCCTAATTTTTATTGAAATTTGCTTTTTTAATGCATGAAACTCACCACATATACCATTTCAGTGTAAAATTATACAAGGAAACTTTAAGCATACCTATTTTTTGAGGAAGTATGTATCTGTTACCGAAAAGAATACAATCTTCAAATTCTAAGTAAGTGTAGAATTAAAGAAAGGCGACTTTAAATGGTCCTGTAATTTCGCTATAAATATTTAGCTTTTCGCAAGCCACCCTGCCCTGAAATATAGATGCCTGGGGATCCCTCCATCAGGATTCCTGCTTATTTCCCTCCTGGACAGTCAAAGGGCTCTTTGCATTCAAGAGACGGTTCCAGTGAAATATCAGCAGAAAAAGGAAACTTACAAAACGGATTTTGCTACACTTAGAAAATGTCCCACTGTTTAGGGACCACTGCCACCTCTCCTGCCTGCCTCTTCCCTTTGCCTTGCGGTGGAGTTTGGGGAAGTCTCAGTCCCAGCGCGCATCTATGTCCCAGCCTGTTTCCTGAATCCCCTCTGGTACCAGCGATTTTGGAAGTCACTGCCTGGCTTGAGTTAGCTCCTTCCCTTGGTGCTAAGAACCCAGGGAAAGAAAGCACTTAGGAGGCTGACACACTCCTGTACTTACCGGCAAGTGGCCAAGATCTGTGACTTCCTTGTCTCTCCAGCCCCCAGGTCCCGCCATGGCTTCAGGAAAGGGAGCTGAACGCAGGCTGAGCCGGGCACGCTCTCGCTCTCCGGGAGCCTAAGGTGGAATCAAACAAGGAGTTGAAGTCTGGAGACGAAAAGTGGGAGGGCAGGAGAAAGCAGTAGGGATCGGTTTTATGACTTGGGAGATAGAGGAGGAGAAAGTGGAGGAAAGGGCTAGGATTGGAGGGAAGCCTGAGTTTTAGAGGCGGGAAAGCGGAAAGCGAGTTTTCCTAGGACGAGAGAGGAGTTCAGACCCGTTGACGAAGAAGCTAAAAGATTGCTCCAAGGAGCGAGCGCAAGGTCTGTGCTGCCTGGATGCACCTTTTCAGGGCGGGGCAGTGCAAGGACCAGGGTCCTAGAAGCAACTGGAACCAGAACGGTGCACAGTCACTTGGCCAGGTGGGCAGCCGCGAAGCAAGGAGGCAGTCTAAGAGTCCGAAAGTGCTGAAGGACTATAACGGTATGCGGGCTGGCGCTGGCTTTTCAATCTTCACCCCGCCCCCGCCCACTCGCTCCCTTCCTCCGCCCCCTTCCAGGTCCATTGCTGCTCCTGCCGCACCCGCCCTCAGCCCCGCCCTCGCCCCTGCCCTCTCCCCTGCCCCCGCGGGCCAGTCTTCCACAGGAAACTTTTTCTAGGCGGTAGCTAGTCGCAGAAATCGGTCTCGTTCTGCACCGCCACCAGTATGGGACCCACAGTTCTGTTGCAGTCCGGACAGCTCAACCCGCTCGCCCTCATTGCCCCAAGAAACTTTTTCTAGTTATCCATTTTCTCTTTCTGGTCCTTTGATTTTATTGCTCAATTTATTGCAAAACCCCATCGACTTAGAAAAGGAAATGACTTCCCACCGGATTAGGGATCAGACCTAGGCAAGCCCTGGTGCGAAAGGAGGAGTGGAGCCCTAGGGCTGCCACAGCTCAGCCTTTGAAGTCCCTAACCCTGAGCAGAACAGAACAGGATAGAACCCTTTTGAACTCCCCTGGAGGCAGGTGGCATCTCCTTGCCCCAGGGTTAGTAGTTGGTACCACTCAGAGGCTGCTCACCAAAACCACACCTGCGAACAAGTGGTTGGATTTAAGAGTGAATTTTCTCAGTCCTGGTGCCCGGTTTGTAAATTTTCAGAGGCTCGCTAACGGAGGGAAAGTTCCTCCGTGCTCCTCAGTGTCCAGCGCTGAGACCCGATTTCATTCATTCGCTCATTCATTGAAAAACATTTCCTGGTGCCCCAAACTAGTTCCCTCCGTTTCTCCTCAAAGGGAAGAGGGACTGACAACACGATTTAAAAGACGGGGGCAAATGTGATTTAATGTTAAGTAAGGAGCCCCGTGAAGCATTTCTGAGAAGGGTGTCAGTGTGCAAATCTAACTGAATTTTAAACTCTTGTACAATAACACTTTAGAAAATGTCCCCACAGCTGCTTACTTTTCTGAACTCATAGCCTGGGTTCCCTAAAGGCCAGTGTGGGGAGTATGATGTGAGTGATTTGCCTTTTTTTTTTTTTTTTTTTTTTTTTTGAAAATGAAGAAATGTTTTATGTCCTCTAAGAAAACGTATATGTACCAAAACAATTTCCACTGTCCTGGAGCTCACCATTTCTAAGCCATTCTTGCAATTTTGTAATTATTGTGTTTATATATTTATGGATTTTATTATTTTCTTGTTAGTTTCAAAGGCTGAGTGACCTGTTTACATTCTTTAACCTTTTAGACTCTGGTGAGCTTTGTAACAGCCACAGGGGGTCAGAAGAAACACAGTTAACCCTAACTAAAAGCAAGGACTGCGGAGCAAACCAACCACCACCTCCCTTCCAAAACAAACGTGGGTGTTCCTTAATTAAATATGATGCATACTATTATAGAAATTGCATTGTCCAAGAATTCAAAACTTAGTAATTCCAACAAACAAATCTTGTCCCTATTTAATATTTTAAGCATTTACAGGTGATCAGTAAAACTCTTCTGAATCTTCTTAAATAGGAGTTTGAAACTTAACATTGCTTAATTATTAAAGGGCAACAAGCGAGCTCATTAGTAAAAAGCTACAATTTCACACATACAAAGAACTTTTAGGAATCAAATCATAAAGCCCAGAAATGCAATAGTTAAGGGAACTCTGAAGATAATCTTTGCTAAAGGAAAGCCATGTTCATAAATTACTTAAAAAAACAATGTGGTTTTTTGAATGTAGGGTGTGGGGAAAGGCCATGTGGCCCCCATGCAGACTGTTTTAGTCTGTCTACAGGAGCAAGTCCAGACCAGGCAAAAGAATCCAGGGTAGATCTTTGGGCTTCTAGTTGCAAGGCTTGGTGGGAGACTAGCAGCTTCCTGACTCCGAAGGGATTAATCACATTGCCAGGTGGGACCCCCTCCCACAGCCCAGGGTGGGGCAAAGAGGATGTTAAGTGTTTGACTAGTAATTGACAGAGAACCAATGAAGTATTTTTAAATTACTGTTTTCAAGGAAAAAGGAAGCATGGAAGGCCTTGGAAACTTTGTTTCAAACTGGAATTCTAGAGATTGTTGTGCTCAGTTTGGGAAGCTCAGCAGGGCTAGCTACCTAGAAGGCAAATAGCTTCCAAACATGAGGCTCACCATGAGCACAAGCTTGAAATAAAATTTGTTTTCCATCTTCAGAACTTCTTTTTCCCTCATCCCAAAAACAGCACCTCCTTTCCCTTCCTGATATGTTCCTTTTTTCTTTCTTTCCTGACCTCAAACCCCACAAACATCATCCTACTCTTCCCAGGGTCCAGAAATTTGTAAGAGTCTTTTTAACTTGGAAATAGTCTCTACCCACATTTAATGTCCCAGATTTACTGCATCTCTCTCTGCTCCAGTCTGTTGTGTTATCTGAAGATCCTGAGCCCTTCATAGTATTTGAATGTTGATACTTTTCTAATAGCAAAACATTACAAATGCTTACTGTATGTTTTAGAATATGTGTATGCATATATTGTTCCATTAAATTTTGTCCAAATTATTTCCAAGTTATTAATTATTATCCACATTGCCGAGGTAAGGAAATAGAGGTACAGTGAGAGACATGGCTTGTTGAAAGTCTGACAGATAGCGATTGGAGGATCCAGGCTTCCAACTCAGGCAGTCTGACTCCCAAGCCTACTTGTCAATGACTGTTGAAGGGCTGGTGTGTATTTTGAGACTCTGTGTAGAGATGCCAAATTCAAAAAAGTCTCAGGGTAAAAGAGATCAGATGACATTAGGCCCCTGAGCTATCCAGTTCCCTTTTCCCCCTTTCAGCCCTCAAGCCCTCCTAACAGAAATAACATGGGCTTTATAAAAAGAAATGAGACCCAGTCTTGCCCGATAGTAGCCAGCACTGCCTAAGCCAAAATCATCAAGATCACCTCGTAGGGAAAAATCATGGCTTTCAAGCTTAGGAAAAAAATGACAGTTTTCAATGTTTTAAAAAAATTACAATCCATTCCTATTTCTTTCAGAGAAATTTATTGGCTGGGAACAAACCTAACTCTGTGAAGACTTGAAGTCGGCTGTGTTTGCAAGACCATGCATAGCAGAACTCAGATACTAAATGGCATCTTTGCGGTCAGTTATCTCAGTTTGTAGGAGTGTTATAAACATGGTATCAATGGCAAGGATTTGATTCCCCAGGGTGCCAGTTACATACTTTCTGCCTCTGTCCTTTGACCCCTGATAACACTTAGCCTCTTGCTAGTTAATGTGCCTTTTACTGGAAAAGCAACTTCAAAGTTACTACTTTTATCTTTATATACAAACAACTATGCATTCATTTTTTCTTGGAATTAGCTAATCATGGTAGTCTGGAGAAATTATCCTACAAGGACATTTGTATGTCCTGAAAAATATATTCAAAAGATTCTTGGCTGTTTCTGCTGGGTATATATCTCAATGCACCTTTATTTTAAAAATTAGAATCTCATAGGCTACTTTACTAATTTTTTCATTATTAAAATAAAAACCTATGTTGATGGGGGTTTTTTATAGAAAAGGTAATGACCTTATTCAAAAGGAAAGAGTTACTGAGTTGAGGAGAAGGACAGGAGAGGGAGTAGGGGAAAGAGATTTATCTATGTTTGTAAGCAGGATGATTTGGACAACTCTACTGTACATTTCTGCTTGTCTATAGAAAGGAGCAGTTAATGCTTTAATTTGTATCATCTCCCTTTTTCAATTGTCTGAACTATTTCTCTTCTTAATTTCTTACACATTTCTTTTTCTTGTTTATTCAATTTTACATGCATATATCTGGTAATATGAATAACTGGTTAGAAGACAACACTGTGTTACAACAAATACTGTGAAAGGCTTTACCAAGTTTTTCAAGCATAGTGCCTCTTTTACTTTCAAGACACACATTCCAAGATATCCAGCAGATGCCTGCAAATAAGGATAATACTGAAACCTATATATGTTTTACTTTTATATGCATATCTGACATAGTATAGTCGATAAATTAGGTATGCCAAAAGATTGAAAATAAAATGGAGAAATTATAACTGTAGAAATTATTTAAAACTTACAAAATTTTATTTCTGCAATTTTCAACTTAATACTTGTGGACTATGACTTTCCATGTGCCACTAAAAACAAAGAAAGTGCACAGGACATACCAGGAATGAATACATCAGAAATGTCTGTTTACTGACTTACTTTTCCCTAATATGTCACATGTGAAAATAAATAAATGTCTTGCAGACTTATAGCAATTCAGTTTAGCTGCCTGGAATAGTTGGTCCTGAGTGGAAATGGTAAAACAATGTCATATAACAAATCTTCTTGGAAATGAAGGGTTAACATATTTGTGATTCCAAACACTCTAGGTTCAGTATCTTCAAATGCACTCACTGATATATGGCAGAGGCAGTCTACCTGCAAGGGCCTCAAGAAGTCCTAGTTGAGAGAAGCTTACTTGGGAGCCACCAGTTAAAGGTGCTTCTTGAAGTTTTCTTTGTTTCTGGAGACACCTTTGCAACAATAGCATTTCTATCAGAGACTGTAGCATTCTTGCCACTAATTCTCTTGATATGTCTTCTATGCCACTCCTCTGTGGACAAAGCAGTATCCCACCTAATGGTTCTCCACTAAAGCACATGCGATCTGACTTCTGACCATAGCTTGCAAAGCTTCTGTTGCTTGTCATGGAATGTTCTTAAGCGTGGCATGATTTGAGTTAACACTTATTTCTAAAGTGGGGCCTTGGAAACCTGATCCTGTATGAACATGGGTCTACTTACTATTGAAAATTGGAATGCTATTCTAAAAAAAGACAATTGTTTCATAAAGAGGACGAAAACAAGGAAATAAAGACCAAAAGTCAGATATATTCCTAAAGTTGATATTTTGCTTCCTTTATTCTTATCTTTTTCTCACTTCAGAGGCCCTACCATGACATACTCAACCTTAAATTCCTAGCTCAGTAATTCTAGGAAACTTACCCACCCTTGTGTGATGCAGCTGTACACACAAAATTATTTATGATGACATTAATGAACGCTAAGCTTCACATCCTTCACTTACACTTCAGTGGTGCTAGTAGGTCCGTATTGATGATTTTATATTCTATCTTCTTTTGAAGTGGGCTTCCTAAGTACAAAAGCTTCATGTTCAAAAAAACTAGGATGGAGTGCTAAATGCACAACATAATAAATGTGAAAACAGTTTGTGTGCCTCTCTCTCTCTTTCTTTCTCTCTTTCTTGAGAGAAGGGGGGTAGAGAGATTTCTATAATATTCCTGAGTTACAACTTATAATAAGAACCTATAAAATAGTTACATTACAAAAGAAAAGGCCCAGAGAAGGAAAGCAAGATTAGCCTTGAACTTCAAGAAGTTATCCAACTACATAAAAAACGAATATATCCATAAGCAGGGTGAATATATTTTTTGATTGAGGGTAATGAAAGAATGAGACAAAACAGATATATCACTATGATTGAATGCTACTGACAGGAACCTTATGAACAAAATTTTCCTAAACTCAGACCATAGCACTGCAGAGAAGAAAGTAATGCTGACACATTTTTAATGCTTTAAACTATTAGAATAGAAAATTTTATAAAATACAGTCTTATTTTTACAAATATTTGAGTAATAACTCAAAGGCGAGATGAAAATGAGTAATACTGACAAAAAACACACAGTCCACAGTTTGAGATTGTGGTTTTAAACTTTATTATAAATAAAAAGTAAAAACAAAAAGGTACTTTCTCCATTTAACCATATGTGACTAGTACCACTCTCTACGCCCACATGGTCAGTGGTAAATATTTTTCTGCATATTTTTATATAATTTTCCATGATTATCATCTGTATGCAGACACACACATGCAGACTTCTGTTTTCCTATTCTGTCATTCCTTTATCAAGATTTTTAAAAATGTATTTAGTACATGGTCTCATGACACAGCTTAGACTCATAATGATCTTGCTATTTTCAGCCTGCCCAGCACTGGGATTGCAGGCATGCACAACCATGCCTGGTCTCGGTGGCCAGCTCTGCTTGCCTGGAGGAAGGGCCTGCACATCATGTGGTGCTGGGAATCTAACCTTGGGCCCTGTGCTTGCCTAAGCAAGAGCTTAGTCCACTCCTTTATCAAGATTTTAAACAAAAATCATACCATACCATTCATGTTTTCTTTTAACTTAACTGTATATATCAACAATATTATTTCAATTGACATAAAGCAATTTAATTTTTGAAATTATTTATTTAGATATTTTTTAAAAGAAAAGAATTTACTACATTTCTAAATTCTAAGGTCAAAAGGTCAAAACTTTGTTTATTAGAAGATAAAGGAAAAATTGAGAAAGCTGTTCCTTGATTTAATTTTTTTTTCATTCATTCTTTCTTTTTTTTTGACATAGCAGGGGACAAACTCAAGACCTTGCACTTGCAAGACAGGCATTTATGCCACTGAGCTATCTTCCAGACCCTCACCTGATTGGATTTTGAGCAATAAATTTGAGCTTATAACTTGGATCTTACAAGATATTCAGAGTAAATAATCTATCATAATATATTGCATAGCATTTTAATAACAGTAGGTAAATCCTAGTAATAGTCGCTCATCTCTTAGACCTCAAGAAGTAAAATGTTTTCAAAAACTTCAGACTAGTTTTATGCATGCATATGTATGTAGAAATACTACATCAAGCTCATACTGAATAAACATTCTAAGGGAATGTGGTCCAAGAGTGGTGGAAATACCAAACTGATCAAATTTTGCGTTTATTATGTATGGGTGTCACAGAAAAAAATATTCTCTTTATTGATCACATAAAGTCAAGTTGCTGAAGAATATTACAGTGCTAGACAATTAAACAAAGTTATTTTGATTTTTTTTCTGTACACATACTCTGTACAAAGCAGGGCTACAAATAGTGATTATACTCTTTGAGATAGATATATAATATGATGATAATTGAGCACATGTATTACAAAATGTATTTAATTCATTTTTTATGTCTTTTACATTGTTTAGGATAATTTTCTAATTATGAAAGTGTATGAAGCACCATCAGTAACAATTAGAATACAGATGTTTAAAACATTTATTCAACAAAGAATTAGTGTCAAGCACAACGCAAAGTTTTAAGAGAAAAGAAAACTGACAGACTAGATGAATGTTTTTAGGGGCAGATATATGACAAACTTGAAGTTAAAAGAATAGCAATAAGAAAATAACCAAACGCCTGCAGATGTGATTGTGCTAATCTTTCAAGCATAGTAGAAGAATCACAAGTTTGGAAGTAGGAAAAGTATAAATGTTTACAACACAACAAAAACAATACAGAAAGTATAAATTAATAAATTTGATGTTGATTCTAGGAAAATTTCTCACAATATTTAAAGAAGTCTCCTAACAGATGTTTCCCAAGATTAGGCAGGTGTTTGCTTATATTGACCCATGACAAGCTTGTTCATTCTCAGCTTTGAATAGTGCCATAACAAGCTTTCAGTGTAATCTTCAATGAGCCAGCATTTTGACATTGGATTTTGAGGTCTTTTCCCACACTGAATAGGACTTGGCCCTGTGTGGCTCATAGAATACAGAGGAAATTACTGTGTTTGTTGAAAAGTGTTAGGTAGTGATTTAGGCCAGAAAAAGTAGAAATTTTTAGTTTCCCCGAATACCTTAGTTTGAAGAGGACGTTTTCCAGACTGAGATATCTATGTGCTGAGCCCTAAAGGAGAGACAACTGAGACCCATGATTAAGAAACGTCAGGGGGCTGGGGAGATGGCTCAGTGGGATAAGTGCATCCCTGGCAAGCACAATGGTCTGAGTTCAATCCCCGGTTCTGCCAAAAAAAAAAAAAAAAAAAAAAAAAAAAAAAAAAAAAAAAAAAAAAAAAAAAAAAAAAAAAAAAAAAAAAAAAAAAAAAAAAAAAAAAGGAAAAAGAAGAAACGTCAGAGCCGGCCAAATAGCTCAAAGGATTAAACCTCCTGCAAGCAGGCTCGGAGGCCAGGGTTACATCCTGGGGCCTGTTGTGCAGGCCCTGCCCCCGGGGCAAGCTGAGAGCTGAGACGTGAGACTGGGCATGGTGGCAGGAGCTTGTAATTCCAGCTCTTGGGAGACTGTAAACACACGGATCACTAAGAGTCAGATCTAGCAGTGTAACCCTCAACACCCTATATACCCTTCCCTAAAAAATACAAAGAAAAAAGAACTTCCACCAATGATTGAGCCACTTTGGAGGTACATTTTCCATTCTTATTGAAGCATTAAAATGCTTAAGATGTAGTAGTCCCAACCAAGTTCTCGTCTTTCGTTTTGTTTTATCATGTTTTCTTTGTTTTACTGTGGTACTAGGGGTTGAACTTGGGGCCTTCTCAGTGAGCTACATCCCCAGATCTTTTAAATATTTATTTCTGAAACAGGTTTTTTTTTTTTTTTCCTTAGACACTTATTCAGGCTGGGCTCAAATTTGCATTCTCCCACCTCAGCCTCCTATAATCCTGGAATTGTAGATGTGTGCCCTCATATCCACTTCTGTACATAGTAAAACACTGAGTCAGGATATTCTTAAATTTATGATTCACAGAAATGATGAGAAAATATTTAAATGATTATAAGTCACTAAACCTGTCAATGCTATGTTATACACCAATATGTAACTAATTAAATGGATTGCTCATCAAGCAGACTATGGTACTGTTGTAATCTGCAGTTTTATTTGCACAAAATATTTTATGGTATTCGGTTAAATTAACAAAAGAAAAATGAGGGCTGGAAATATAGCTTAGTAGCGTAGTTCCTGCCTGGCCAGCACAGGGTCCTGAGTTCAGTTACTGATAACAAAACAACAAAAATAATGTGAGCTAAATAAAGCAAAAATAAGAATATCAATAGCTTGTTAAAAAATTCCATTGACTAATGAGTCAATGGCAAAATGAAGAAAAGATGCTGTACTGATATAAGATTATTCAGGAGATAATTATTTTTGTGTTATAGAGTAATGTTGTCCAAAAGAACTTACTATGGTTTTAAATATTATATATCTATTAGTCAGTAGAAACCTGTGGCTAAATGCCTGAAATGTGACAATGTAATAATTGAAACTTAATTTAGTACTAATTATGATGAGGATAAATTTTCATAGATACATGTGACTAGTGACAATTGTGTTGACCAGTCCAAATATCATTTAAGAAGCAGATTGCTAAACTTAACAGAAAAGCAAATAGAAATCTAACACAGACACCCTTTTTTATTTTTGCTGTATTGAAGTACAAATATCAATGAGACAGTTTTAAGATACCTTGACAAGATGGATTTGATAAATTAATACATTGCAAACTGTTTTCATAATGTTTTGTTATCATAGAAGGTGTATACATGATATTATACTTACAGACATTATTATAGCATATGTCTCTTATCAGGAAATTAAGAGAGTGTAGCCGTTTGCATATCTTTTTTTTATACCTGAATGACATCAAAGATTCAATAATTAATACTTTCTACCTTGTTATTTTCGTAGTGACTGTCCATAGTACTAGAAGCCGACACAGACACCCTTTTTTGTTTCTTTTTCTTGTGGTAAGCTACCAAACACAGGACCTTGCTTTTGCCAGGCAGGCGCTTATGTGTATGAGCTATATCTTGGCCCTAAGACAGACACTCTTAAAGGAACAGCTCCATATTTTCTGTCCTCAGCCCTGTATTCAATTTATTTATTAATGTTTTAGGTGACAATGTAAAAGACATGAATATAACTATTCAGATGTGCCCAAATTACAAGGAATTACTAATTAATTGGTTGATCATAGTTTTGTTTTGTTGATTGTACTTTTCTGAGGAGTGCTGGAAAAAGAGGGGATTAGAGCTCAGGAAGTGACTGGGCTGAGACAGGGTTAGTCTTTTAAGGAAAAGTCCCAAGACCAAAACAGAGCTAAGGAGACAAGCAATAAATTGGCCTGAGGTTGGGGAGGCAGTGAATCAGAAAAGTTGAGGAGATAAAACTAGAGATGAGACTGGAACTGACAGGAAGTTAGAGTGATAAATGAAAAGGAGGTTAGGAAAGGGAGGTAGGGGGCAACCTGAAATGGCACAGGGCAAAAACACAGATGAAGGCCAGTCATGCTGGCTTCATGCTGCATTGTTTCTCCTATTGTTCTGATTGTGGATCTTTTCATTCCCTTTAGACTTAAGCTAAAAAGCATTCAAGTTACAAGTCAGTTTCTAGAGAATCACCTTATGGAAGAGCCTAAGATGATTGGCCTACAATAACTTGGTGACATTTTACCGAATTAAATGTGAAACTCTCTAGCTGGCTTTAGGAAACAATTAAATCCACAAAGGAGATGTGAGAAACCTAACAATAAACAGTTAGTTTTAATCCAGCTCTGCAGTGGTAACAGAGAGACCAATAAAATACTTAAATCAAGGGAAGTTTTCTGAATTACACCCTAAACCAAGTAAATATATTTGAAGTGTGACTATTTCAGTCTTGAGTTTTAAAACAACAAAAACAGTTTTCAAATGTGAAAATCAGGATGTCATTATACTGAAAGTAATGCCATGTTTGGGAAGCTGAGGGATTAGTAGCACATATTATTGCAAAGAGAAAATTTAGCAAAATAGAGAAGCTATATTCAGCTAATTCTAATCTAATATCTATCTTTATCTTTTCTGTTGTTTTTTCTCTTCGAAATGTTGAAATATTGACAAAGGTCTTCAAGTCCAGCTTCTGCGTGTGTCATGGAGATGGCAAGTACACATGTCTGGGAATGAATGTGAGTGACTGTGTTACTCAGCCCCTATAAGTTATCAGGAATATCAAATAATTAATCTTAAAGCGCTTCCAAGAAGAATGTAACATGGTGGTCGTTTTAGTTACTTTTCTCTCATTGCTTATATAAAATGGCCAACACCCAAAGTTAAAGGAGGAAAGATATATTTAGCTGATATATTGCAGAGGTTTCAGTTTATAATCTTGTTGCAAGGCATGGTGGCACACGACAGACTGGCAATAGTTCATGGTGGCATAAGACAGCAAGAACAACAAAAGAGGACAGAGAGAGAAACAAAGAAAGAGACAGACAGAGGGGAGCTCTTTTTGTCCCCTATATTGTATGCACTCTACTCACCCCAGGGCAGTTGTAGCACTCACAATCTTAATCCTAGCATTAGACCATGAATCAATCAACAAACTAGATTGGAAACCTCTGAAAAATCTCAGCTCCCATGACTGCATGAGGTTTTAGGTGCACATCTGGACACAAACCATAATAGTGGTACATACTCGACATGATATACCTTCTCTAAGAAGGCTGTCAATAGCACAACAGTGCTATTCAGTGAGATTTTCCCCCTTTATGGTGTTTCTTAAAAATATAAGTTAGATCATACAAGGAAGTGTGAAGAAAAACAAGTTTTGTCTGTTCCTCATCTCACCCCAATGAGATCAACAACATTAAATATTTTTTTTTACTTTTTTTTTTTTTTTTTTTTTTTGCAGAACTGGAGATTGAACTCAGGTCCTTGCACTTGCCAGGAAAGTGCTTATTCCACTGATCCATCTCCCCAGCCCCAACATTAAATATTTTGGGCTTTATCTTTCCCTATCTTTAGTTTTGCTCTTATAAATATATGCAAACATGCACAAATAGAAGACAGTTTACAAAATGTATGCAAATAGATTACAGTATATGTATTATTCAGCTGCTTGCCTTATTTTACTTAATAGAATGTACACCTCAAGACATATTGGTTTAAGTTTTGGTTTAAGAACGGCAAAAGATTGAGAAATGTGATTATATAAAAATCAGAAAATTTCAATGGCATGGAAACTACTTACCACTCATATGACCAACAAATGGCTAATACCCTCAATAAGCAAGAGTATATTCAAAGTAATAGAGAAAATTAATTATTTAATGGCATAAGACAAAAATTACAAACAAGAAATTCATAGAAGAAGATGAGTGAATATATAAAAATTAAATCAATTAAATCAATTACATTAGTAGTTAGGAAAATTTAAACACAAAGAATAACAAAAGCAATGCAACCTCATTCAAAAAAAGAGGCTAACAGTCAAACTGTACAAAGATTTATTAAAATTAAATTAATAGTCTGAACTTTTCATGTTTAGTTTCACTCCTTGCATGCTAAGTATGCTATTCCCCTTTATCCATGCTTTTACATATATGTACTCATAACAAGAGTTGTTTTAAATAAAATCCATATTCTTTATTTTATATATAGAGTTATATATATAAATATATATGTATATATTTTTATATATAATTATATAACTTTACACACTGCTTTTATTCATTTAACAATTTTCATGGATATTTGTCCTAGTCATTGTAGAAAAACACACTTGGTTATATTAAAAAGCTATACACTAGTCTACAGGCCAGAGGCTATCCAAGTTTATTCAATCTGTTGGTAGACTTTCATGTAGTTCTCAAATTTTATTTCTTTGTAAATTATTCCTTAAAATTTATCAGACTATCTTACATACAATTATATTGGTTAGGGTTATTTAGAGGAACAAAGTCTATAGAAAATATATGTAATAATTGCACAGAGGGATTTATTAGGTAGGTTTAAAGGATCAGAGGCAGGAGACCCAATGGTGGCTACCTGCATGCTGGAGAACTAGAGTATCAAGGACTGTTCAACCACAGATGACAGTCACAGAACAAGAGAGATCAAGCATTCTGCACAGTGTAAAGCTGAAGATTGGAAGCTAATACAAAAGTTGTTGATATGAGGTTATATTGGAAAGCTAAAGAAACTGTTACCCAATAACCATAGCCAATGGCACCAAAAGACGGCCTTGCTGAAAAAGGGCTCTAATCTTTTTCAGATTAGAGCCCTTATGAAATGCATAACATAGGAACTTCTTTCCTTTTTTAGTTCATCCTGGTTACTAGCCTGTTGCTTGGTGCCACCCATGGCTTAGGTGGAGCTTTCCTCCTCAGTTTTCTGGGCTACATGACAGTTGTCTCCAAAGATACAATCAAAACTGCTTTGCTAAACTGGTAGCTGTTTCTTAATCTAGTCAAACTGACATATCATGATTAGTGGTCACACACATGCATATATTATCACTTGCATATATTATTTAGCACAAATTTCTAAAATTCAAATTTCTATATGAAAAGTTATGTGTGTATATTATATGTTTAAATAGTAATTTCCCATTGCTTTTCCAAAATATACATTAGCAAACTCATCCCACCAGCAGTTTACAAAGAAATATGACATCTCCTCAACTATCCTCCAGTAAATATTGCTAATCCTCCATTGCTTCCTTTTTTTTCTTTCCTTCCCTCCCTCTCTCCTTTTCCTTCCTCTCTCCTTTCCATCCTTCATTTTTCTCCCTATTCTTCTACTTTTTCCCAGTTCTCACTTTCTTTCTTCTTATTCTCTTTTAAAATAAAATATATCCATGAATCTTTATTCATATACAACTATAAGCTTTTTGCTTATGGTGATTATTTTATATTGATAGTAACTCTTCTGACATTAAAACAAAGTTAATAGAAATATATGCTATTCACGTGTATGTGTTGAAATTGTTTTGTAGGATCTCGGATGTTTTGATTGTATTCTTTACAGTGAATGCATATATGGGAGGGAGAGTGAAAGGCAGTTTTTAAAATATCAAAATATTTCTATAGTGAGGCCTATGAGTCACTACATTTTACCTAACTTGGCAAATTTCCTGGATTCACCTTGTTCCTTGGTGTATAACTTGACCTTCTTCCGATAGACTGATGAAAAGCCTCAACTAACGTAGTCAAGAGGACAAATAAAAGTAAAGGTCATTATTTTTTCGCACTACTCCACCAGACTAGGCTAATAATAATCATTTCCTCCAGAACTAAATTATGCTTTTAGCAGTATACTTTTATGAAGACCATTGTGTATACCAGCTACCTACTAAAAAGATGTTCTTGATGCTAAATTTGGGATTTTTTTTTCTGTATTTTAGGGAAGTGTCTACAGGGTGTTCAGGGTCTCACTACTAGACTGGACTCACATCGATCTTCCTGTTTATAGCCTCCCAAGAGCTGGGATTACAGGAGCGCACCACAACACCCAGTCTCAGTTGCCATCTCATTGCACAACATGGGTGGGGCTAGCACAGCAGGCAGGGGAATAAGTTTGGGCTTAAAAGAACAAAAGAAAATACTGAGGGGGAGTTTCTTGGTCAGATACATCTTAGCACATGTATCACACATCTTGATTAGGGCTGTCATATGGCCAACATACCCAGAATTATGTCCCTGACTTGGAGTGAATTACGTATAGTAAGCATTCATAAATTATTGAATCTTTAAATCTTGACAGGCACTGTGCAAATATTTTCATTTTTTGTCTCATGTGACTCCTATGGGAGCACTAATAACATCTTCACTTTTCAGATAAAACGTTCTCATAGAATTTCAGTACTTTGTAGAAGGTAGAGTAGGGAATGGAACCTCATTCTGCAAGACTCTAAAGCTACTATGGCCAATACAGTTGAAGGAATTCATCAACTCCTCTATCTTCTCTGAATAACTTAATGTATGCCAATCATTGTGGCACAAATCTAAGAATATAGATCAGTTCAATACCATAGGTTTATTTGTTTTATCAAGCAAAGAGCAATCTTGTTCTAAGAATCCATTCAAATATTCTAGCATTTAATGAAAAAGCCTCTATTTATTGGTTTCTTTTATTTTTTTAACGTAGTACTTCATTATTTCACATACCATGCATAAGACTGGCCCACATTGCCAACATTTTTTAATAAATAAATTCATCCCCTAATAGTTGAGGACATCTTCAATATAGAAATTAATGACTCATAAAAATAAATATATAACATTTTAAATATGTGGTGCTTGGAGGATTATGCTGCCAAACATTATGTATGTGATTATGTTCCTGAAAAGTAGACTTCCGTACTGACTATTGTCACCCTATAGGGTAAATACCTCTCTTATAAAAACTATATAGATGATAGTTAGGTAGCTTGGTAATGGAGACAGTTAATTACAAAACCCTCATCAATAACATTAAAGAAGATCAAAGCCTGCATCTTACTGGATATTGTGAGTCAGAAGTAGGGAAAAATACAAATAAAAGCAGAAAGGCAGAGAATTTTTGGTATTTTAGTGACCAAAATAAAGAATTTTTCAGCAATATTACCAGAGACAGTTGGACCAATGCAAGTAGAAAAAGTCAATGAGAAAAATGTCGGTGAATAATATTGGACCTTCCTGGAAGGAAGTGGGATTCAATAATTTAAGAAAAAATTATGGAACACTTATTATGTGCCAAGTAGACAAATACAATAACATTGTATTCTGAAAAGTCCTAGGAAAATAATAAACAATATTAAAGAATAAAAATAATAATAGGGACTGATCTTATATAAGTTAGTCATGTAAAGTATCAATGGAAAGCTGGAAATTATTTCAGAATGGTACCATCTAATAACACCTTAGATTTCATTTTACCCTATTTTAAACTAACATTTTGTTAGGGTTTAGAGAAGTTTTACAAAATAAAAATGTTTCCCATAAAGAAATAATCCTCCCTGGTCATTAAAGAGAAGTACAGCACAAAAAAGAAGAAAACTGATATTTATAGAACAGTTGCCTTACACCATACCCTTCACATAGATTATTTCATTACATTTTATACCATTCCAGTCTTATAATGTCCTTTGATGTGTGTGCTATTATTTATGTTTTGTGGCTGGGATTCAAAATTAAACTTATTTTACATCTTAAATTTATCTGTACCATGAAGCTATCTATAGTCATATACATTAATTTATTAAGAATACTAATAGGTACCATTAATGAGAAGATACCACACTAACAGCTTTAGGACATTATATCCCTTAACATTTAATTGCTTACTAGAAAAGTATAGTAACCTGTCATACATGAATAAGGTAAATTCTAGAGATCATAGGAAATTTGGTCAAGTCATGCCTAGTCAATGATTGTTACTAACATTCACTGCATGATGATTTTGAAGAATCAATCTACATCAATCTTTATCCTTATTTCTGGATCAGTCTGATCTTTCTGATGTGGCTCATCTTCAAGTCAGCTTAAATGAAATATTAGTTATTCTGCTGGATGTTTACACTTTGTCTAGATATAGCTTTTCTAGGACCAAAGTGAGGCAGTAAAGCAATATTACTCCTGAAATGCAAAATAAGTATGATAAGAGAGAGCATACTACTTGCATTTCTCTTTAGTCAAAGAAAATACCATTTTCCCCCAGGAGATACAATAATCCAGCAGCCATATGTAAGTCTTAGCAAGAGAGTGAATTGCATCTATGGTGAGATGTAAAATACTTGCCTGTGAGCTCCCCTTCCTTTTAAATACATTTTTAAGTATATACCTTTTCCTTTTAGATTTAAACACTTTCCTCATGAGAGCAGATAGTTTACAGTTTCATCCAAGTAACAATTATTTAAAAAAGTATTTGCATGAGACTTGCTGGAGACATTGAAAATAGAAAGGAGAAGCACAAGGTTCCAGAAAACTTGTGAGGTGAAAGTAAATCTTTGCATTGTTCTGCATGTGTATTCCTCTCCTTACCTACAATGAAATCCTTCTCTATCATTCACAGTTTCCGCAATAATCTGGGGTTTTCACATTTTTTCCTTTCTTCAAAAACTTTCTCTGAAAAAAAGAGGTGGTGCCAACCTCATTAACAAATGATTGATTCAATCTCAGGTTCTGCCAAAAAAAAAAAAAAAAAAAAAGATTGACAAAGCTGAATATGATGTGTTCACTCTTCCTGAGGGTGGTTGAATTTTAATAATGTGTATGAGTGTGTGTGTGTGTATGTGTGTGTGTGTGTGTGTATGCATATGTATTTGGTACAGGATCTCACCTCACAGCTCATACTCTCAGACTTGTGATCCTCCTGTTTAAAGCCTCCCTAGTGCTGGGATTACAGGTATGTGCCACTATACCAGGTCTGGCTGGCCAGCTCAGCACTCCTAGGGGTGAGACCAGAGCTGCAAATGGTGCCAGGGATACAACCAAGGGCCCTGTACTTATCTAAGCAGGCACTTAGCCTGCTGAGCTATCTCACTGGCCCTAATAATTGCTAATTTCTCTTAATTTCTTGAATTCATTCCCATGGATTCCTCCAAAATGGTATTTCAAAATAAGACTTTTTTCTTTGCTATACGATTCCCCATTTGATGAAGCAAATTGAAAGAGAAGGACCTTAATACATTAATAGTATTTTATGTTTGGACTATTTCATTCCCTTAGTCAAGATTAACATCCTTCTTCTTTATCAGAATGGGAATTTCTGGTATTTTATTTCTAATTATTTATTTATAATTTTTTTTCATTTTAATGAGAAAAAAAGATAAAATAGCAATGAAACATTTTCAAAACAGGTCAGTAGGACACTTAAAATAATTAATACATTGCAGATTGCTGTCTTTGTAGTAGTTATTTAGAGAACAAAATGCAGTCATGATATCTTGTCTAAACCACATTAGTACAAACCCTTTTTCTCATTGAACTAAGAGAAAATAGGTGCATGTCTATCCTATCTTTTTTTTTTCTGTATTTTGGCGAAGGATCTATAGGGTGTTCAGGGTCTTACTATTATATTAGACTTGCAGTGATCTGCCTGTTAACAGCCTCCTAAGAACTGGGATTACAGGCACACACCACCACACCCAGCCTCAGTTGCTGTCTCAGTGTGCCCCGGGGGTGGGACTGGGGATCAGAATGGCAGGCCCAGGGATTAAACCTGTGGCTCCTGGCTTGCCTGTACACACTTTAATCTGCTGAGGTATTTGACCAACCCTTATGTACATATATACAATTTTTCACAACGAAGTCACCCTTTATTTATATCCTCCATTTTTGTTTTGTTTTGTCAGAGATGGGCTTTCCATTGCAGTTAGAGAAGATGTATTTGGAGCAGACTTCAAAGGACCTTTTCATACTTGACGCCAGTTCAGATTGTAGGTATTTGAATTCAGCAAAATAACCCAACAGAGTTCAGCAGTCCATGACAGTAGTGGTTATCAGCACAACTGACAATTGTCCAAAGTTGTTGACTTGAGCGCAGCATATTAATATAGCTTTGCTTTTTATACCTCATGGTTACACTTTTCTGCTGGATGACTATGACCAAATTAAAGCCAGAACTATACAACTAAGAATGTGACTTTTACTATCTGCTAAGGTCAGTGGAATCCCCTCAGGAGTTACCCTGGAACCATGTACAGCGCCTTGTGGATCTTTTGTCAGTGTCAGCCATCTGGATGAGTCATGGCCATTGCTTGACCGGTTTGTTCACATATAACTCAAAATAGCACTGTTGTCATTTGTTAATAGTTGCTTTTTTATTATGACTCTAGACTTTCAGCTCAGATTAGCTCCTATGCACAAAACGTATTCTACAGCACCATCCCATTATTTCTCAAGTAAAACTGATCATTGGGGGGTTTTCTGCTTACCTTTAGAAATGCATACATACAGTGAATTTTCCTTTCACTGAATTTTTCAACAATATTTACACAGGGCTGTTTGACTACTAAATTCTTTCTTTCTTTATTTATTTGGCTTATTGGGCTAGGGCTTAGCTTCCTTGGGTATATGTCCTTGGCTTTGAACTCAAATTCAACTATGCAAATGAGGACTTCAACTAGTTAGAGCTTTTCTGTTTTGGTGCAATATTCTTCAAATAGCATTTAAATATTTCATATTTATAAATTAAAATTGAAGATTTGATTAATATCAGGCAAATAATTTTAAATGTCTTTAAAACAAATAGCATTGCCATTAGAACTCTCAAATAACTTCTCAAGAGAAGTACAAATATCCAATAAGTATATAAAAAATGTTTGGCATCTTTCACCATTAGGGAAATGCAAATCAAAACGATACTGAGATTATATCTCACCCTAGGCAGTATACCTGTTATGCACAATACACAGGACCATAAATATTAGGAGAAGTGGAGAGAAAGTAGAACACTTATATTTTACTGACAGGATTATAAATGAGCACTACAAGGCTGGCCTGTTAGTTCAACAGACTAAACTGCCTCCTTGGGCAGAGCACAGAGGCCAGCCCTGCCCCTGGGGCATGCTGAGACTGAGATTGAGACTGGGTATGCTAGCACATTCCTGTAATCCCAGCACTTGGGAGGCTGAAAACAGGAGAATCACTATGAGTCCCATGTACATAGTGAGACCCTGTAGACCCTGTAGATTGCCCTAAATACAGAAAATAAAAAATAAATAAATAAATGAGCACTACCGCCATGGAACACAGTACAAAGATTCTTAAAAAAAAACCTAAAAATAGAATAATCATATGATCCAGGTGTATAAGTCCTTCTTACATACTCAAAAGAATTAAAATCAGCATACTATACACACACACACACACACACACACACACACATATATATATATATATATATATATATATATATATGTACTATGTTTACTGTAGCACAATTTATAATAGCCAAGTTATGAAATTAGACTAGGTGCGTATAAATTGGTGAAACAATAAAGAAAATGTGGTGTATACACACAATGCAGTGTTACTAATAAAGAACAAAATCATGATGGTGTCATTTTCAGGAAAATGGATGAGTCTGAAGACTACCATATTAAGGGAAATAAACCAGAAATGTAAAGGAAAACTGTATGTTTCCTTTCATTTTTGTGATCTAAGGGAAAAAATTTGGTGGAAAGTGGAAGGGAGACTCAGAGAAAGGATGAAGGATCAGGGAACTGAAGATGAATGAGTAAATTGGGGAAATAAAGAGGGTCAATTTTATCAAAATACCTCATATGCGTGTTTAGGAATGCCACAATTAAACTCATTATTCTGTATAACTGACATTCACTAACAAAAAATAAGTAAAAGGGGCAGGGATGTAGCTTAGAGGCACAGGGCCTGATTGGCAAGCATGAGGTCAATTCCCAGTACAAAAATTATAAATAAAACTCAAGGATTGCTAATGCAAATGCAGTATTTCATTGATACATGATAAAAAAGTACATTCATGTTCAATTAATGCAGTTTCACTTCCAGCTATATGCATTTGTTTTGTATTGTCTGTATTTAGAACACTGATTGTCATTGAAGGACAAGGTGCATTGCTATATAATATACGCATTGTTATACGATCATGATAAATACAATTGCTGTGAAAGTAAAATGTTTGTTAATTATATGCCTTCGTGTATCTCTGCACATACATTTGAAATGTCACCACTTAGTGCCTAAATGTTTTCTGTATGTATTATTTGAGGGAAAATTCTACTATATTTTATTCTTAGTTTAAATGTTGAGAGCTTTTAAACATATTTTCCTATTTTATTTTCATCCTTGTACTTTGCTACTGATGTAAATTTCTATTTGAAGTACTTGGGTCACTTGGATGCTGACAGTATTTTTCTTTTTTGTGGAACCAGGGATTGAACTTAGGCCCTTGCACTTGCCAGGGAAGTGCTTATTCAACTGAGCCACCTCCCCAGCCCCCAAACAGTATAACTAACATTTTTTTCTGGTACTAGAGATCAAACTCTAGACCTTACACTTCCAGGAAGGTGCTTATGCCACTGAACTATATCCCCGGTCCCTGACTGTAACAATTTTATGAGGAAAAAGGGGTCCTGGTACTTTTAATTCTACCTGTGTGCCTATTCACATCTCCAGCTAGATAGCTTTTAGAAAATGAAATAAGAGGCTTTGTTCTGTCACAAAGGACACCCATACAAGCACATGAAAAACATGTTCATCATCACTGGTTATTAGAACAATGCAAACTGTCACAACTCTGAGAATATATCTCAACCCAGGAAGAATAGCCACCTTGAAGAAATCAACCAATAACAAATGCTTGAGGGCTGTTGGGGGGAAAAAGTAATTCTCTACTGTTGGAGGATGGTAGACTGGTACAAACAGTGTGGAAATCACTATGGAGTTTCCTCAAAAACCTAGGATTAGAGTTCCCATTTGACCCAGCTAATCCCTTTCTGGGTATATTCCCAGAAGAAATGAAATACCACAGCAATATATATGCAATCATGTTTGTAGCAGCACAGTTTTTAATAGCAAAATATTGGATACAGCACAAATTCCCATCAATTGAAGAATCAATAAAAAAGACGTTATTTTGTTCAAAGGAGTACTACTCTGACATAAGAAAGGATAAATTTGAGACATTCCTAGGTAAATGGTTGTAACTTGAGATCATTTATTTTTAATTTTAGTAACAGAGTCTACAGAGTCTACAGCATCTCACTGTGTAGATCGGACTCGTAGTTATCCTCCTGTTTACAGCTTCCCAAGAGCTGGGATTATAGGCACACTCTATCACATTTAATCTCAGTCGCTGTTTCTGTGCATCCTGGGGACAGGGCGGGCACAGCAGGCCCAGGGATCAGCTTCCTGACTCTGCATCTGCCTAGGAGGGTACTTTAATCCACTGAGCTATTTAGCCAGCCTAAACAACTGAGCTAACTTGCAAGCCCCTTAGACCACATTCTTAAAGGAAATAAATCAGACTCACATGTGTAACTATCATATTTTCTGTCTAGTATGAGAAACTATAAGAGCAAGAACAAAAAATGCCTAGCAGATATTGTTAATAAGAAACGGTTAAAAATGAATGAGGAAGCATGATGAGGAAGTGGTGCAGAAAAAAAAGGGAAAAAGAATAAAATGATAAAAAAGGTAAAATGGAAAGGCTAGCCAAATAACTCAGTGGATTAAAGCACCTGCAAGCAGGCGTAGGGCAGGGATTCGATCCCCTGGCCTACTGTGCCAGCCCCGCTCTCGGAGCCAGCTGAGACAACAATTGAGACTGGGCATGGTGGCGCGTGCTTGTAATCCTAGCTCTTGGGAAGCTGTAAATTGGTGGATCACTATGAGTTCGACCTAGCAGTGAGACCTTGAATACTCTGTAGGCCCTTCCCTAAAATACAGAGGAATAAAAGATAAAATGGAAACAAAGCTTTGTAAATAGGAAGGGGGAGTGTGGTTGAAGGGATTGGAAAAAAAAAGAGGAATGAAAATATTTTATGTATGGGTGCAAATTCTCTATGATGAATATGTTCAATATGAGTATGTAAAATGTACCAATAAGTTTAATTAACAATAATGAGCAGTTTATAGAACTGAATAGTATATATTTGCTAAATTCCAATAAACATTTTCTGCTTAGGCAAAATAGTTGGCTGAATTCACATAGCCTCTTGATTAATTCATCTTTGATTCAGTAACTTGACCAGCTTAAGAAAAATTATCCTGTCTTATTTTCTACTTTCCTACGTTCCTTAATCATCTTTATCAGAAAGAGCCCAAAATTGTGGTGTTGAGTACACAAGGTGAGAAATCAATGTTATGGGTAGATTCTCCTTCCCAAACACAGCTCCTCTCAAATCCTGATTAATATTGATGTACAAATCTGTTTTTGAAATTTCTGAAACTCTGTTACATATTTTTTCACATAATTTATCAGGATTGAAAGGTCAAAAAAAAGGAAAGTTTCCAAGTAGCTCAGCAGATTAAAGCACCTGCTTAGGCAGACACAAGGATGGGGCTTTGATCCCCAGGTCTGCCACTCTGGCCCAGTCCCCAGGGAAAGCTGAGATAGCAATTGAGACTGGGCATGGTGGCGTACCTCTATAATCCCAGCACTTAGTAGGCTGTGCACAGGAGGATCACTACGATTCTGATGCTGTCGTGAGACCCTAAAAACACTGTAGACCCCGTCCTAAATACAAAAAGGAAAGATTGGGGCTGGGGAGATGGCTCAGTAGAATAAGCACTTACCTGTCAAGCACAAGGGCCTGAGTTCAATCCCCAATTTTGCCAAAAAAAAAAAAAAAGATTGGAATGTCCCTATTTCCCAGTAATGTATATATTCATAGTAAGAACATCACTATAAGCATCTGAGGAATAAACAGAAAAAGTGTTTAAACTTTATACTATTTAGGGGCTGGGGAGATGGCTCAGTGGAATAATCACTTTCCTGGCAAACGCAAGGATCTGAGCTCAATTACCAGTTCTGCCAAAAAAAAAAAAAAAAAAAAAAAAAAAAAAAAAAAAAAAAAAAAAAAAAAAAAAAAAAAAAAAAAAAAAAAAAAAAAAAAAAAAAAAAAAAAACACCTTTGTGCTATTTAAATATATACTATTTAGTTATGTAAGCTACTTATTATTGTTAATGAAAAGTCTTTAACTTCTAAAACAGTGTCCATCAATAGGTTTCTAGTCAGTATGTACTTTTCTTGAAATACTATACCCAATCACTGGATTAAATTTTTATTAAAGCATTTTCATAAAATGTATTTATTCCTGGCAATAATAAATCAGTCAAGTTTTTAATTCCCTAATGTAAATGAATGCATCAGATTACATCTACTATAAATAAGTTGCTAAGGAATGGGCACAGGATAGGCAAGTGTTAAAAAATGGAGTAAAATATCTTGAATATTTCTGTGGTTTGGGGATCAAACTTGAAACTCATGTTGTAGAAATGCAAGGGCTGTGTTGGTATTAATTCAGGCATATTCAAGTAACCTAACCCTGTTTATGTGGCAGTACATTACATTAACCATTATCTGTTTCAGTGATTTGTATTTTGTTGTAGGCGCTATTCTTGTTTTTACTGAATGCAGGACTTCCATTATTATAACTATATTAATCATTTTTTAAAATTTTATTTTATTGAGAAACAAATATCAATGAGACAGTTTCAAAGCTGATTAATAGGACATTTTCAATAATTAATACATTTTACATTGTTATCTTCTTAGTGGTTATCTGCAGTACAAGAAACAGACAGGACGTCCTGTCCAAACACTATTACTACAAAACTCTCTTCTCAGAATCAAGCGAAAGTAGCTGTATATTTATCCTAACTATTCTTGTTTGTTTGTTTTTGTACAGAAATGGGGATTAAACTCAGGCCTTTGAGTTTACCAGGCAAGTGCTTATTCTACTGAGTTATCTTCCTGGCCCCCTATCGTAACTATTCTGTATATATATAAAATGGTTCTTTCTTTGTATCCCCTTTTTTTCTTAGTATTGTCAGAGATGGGCATTCTATTGGCATTTAAATACTATAGGTGCTTGAATTCAGCAAACCACTGCAACAGAGTACAGCAGCCCACACTAATAGTGGATTATCCACATAATTTGTTGACTAGAGCTTTTTACAGCTCAGCATATCAATATGACTTTAGATATCCCTAATTTTTATACTTTTCCTCTGGATGGGTAAGATGAAGATAAAGCAAGACCTATATAACAAGAAATGTAACTTTTGTATCTGATAGGGTCACTCAAGTCCCCTCAGGATTTATCCTGTAACCCTGTACTGCACTTTGTAGATTCTATGTCAGTGTCAGCCATGTGGATGAGTCACAGCTACTGCATGACTAGTTTGCTTTCTGTGAAAGCCTGAGAGAATGTTTTCTTTCCATGTGACTCTCCTTAGGCACACTACACATCATCAATAGCAATGTGTAACAGAAGGGTCACACTTGGAATGCCTGTCATTCTGATCTGCTAAATACATACTTCTTGTCATGATATACCAATTACTACCATACTGTCTCACAAGTAAGTTTTTTGTGGGTAATGAATGAAAAAAAGAGACACAAGAAAAAAATGTCACAGGATGGTCCTGTTACAATGCTGTATATGGTTAGATTTCTAAATTTATGTGTAAAAATATGTGTCCATTCCTATTTTTTAAATTTTTTCCCTTATATTCTGTAAGAACTTAAAGTTCAATACATCAATACTTGATGGAAAATACCTGTTCCATTTTGTGCCTAAGACATTTGATATTTAGATAGATAGTGAAGGTAAACTGAACTGCATATGTTGCAGGGTGATAATGAGCTTCTCTTCTGGAGGGTTAACAACCTAAGTTTTCAGATCAATAATTGGAGAAAAGGAAGGGCTGCACCATCAGCCAACATTTTGGTCCTGGCCTTTCAAGGTCAGTGAAGACTCAGGACATAGGAGAACCTGTACTGTAACATCATGTAACTCAGTTGTACTCAAAATATTCTGAACTTTATTAATTATGTTAGACTTTATTTTTATATCCCCCATCTTAAAGACTGTTTAGGTATTCTCTTGAAAGGGATTGAAATATATCGCATGTTTATTATCCTCAAATGGTTTCTACTGTTTTTGTGATATTCTTGAAAGTTGTTTATGGAGAAGTTAAAATAAAAGCAATTTAAAAATGAATGATTAGCTCAGCTTTATAAAGCTACCAGTTAACAATTTTAAGGCATTTACAGATTGGTTTTTCTTAATTGCTGTCTTTCTTTCTCAAACAAGGAAATTCTTTCTGCTATCTATTTTACTCATAAATTAAAAACAATAGATGGAGAACTTTTTCTCTGCTCAATAGTTAATATATTTTCCTCAATCAATAGAACTTAATAATTAGGTTTGCACTGGAGTTTCTAATTCTCACCTTTTAGGTCAAGATGGTCTCCTTTTGAAGCATTTTTGTAATGTTTAAGGAATAAGAATAAGTTTCTGAAATGAAAAAGGAAGAATAAGTTGAAGTGCAGAGTTCTAACTGAAAGAGTTATCTTCAGAGAAACAGAAGGTAATATAACAGGGAAAGGCATGGATTTGGGCATTTTTGAAATTGCTTCCAAAGGATTTCATATTTAGGTATGAGTTTCTTCTTCAGAAGCATTTGTCTCATAGGTTATTATTGCAGTTAAATGAGATATCCTATGTGAAAACATTTTGTAATAGTCACACAAATGTTATTCTGAAAGTCAATCTGCCTGTTTCTCCATTTTCGTTTCTATTTCCCTTCACTCAGTCAGCTTTTTTTCTCTCTCTAAGAAGATAACCAGAAAAATTGTGTGTGTGTGTGTGTGTGTGTGTGTGTGTGTGTGTGTGTATGTATAAGAGAGAGAAAAACAGAGACAGACAGAGAGACAGAGACAAAGACACACAGAGAGCATTGCTTGGCTAAGAATCTCAAACTGAGCATTGATTCTGGTGGCATTCTTGGATTTGATTTTGAATTCTTCCTCTTTCTACTTGTGTATTCTCATTTAATCAATCACTTCTGTGGGCCTTTGTTTCTGCTAGTAGAACAAGGCTAATAATATCTACCTATTGGAATCTGTAAGGTGATTAAATACAATAAGATATGAACAGCAAATGCACAATTTTTGAAACATAGGAGCTGCTAATATTGTACACTGGTTTGCTGAAGTTAGCCATTAAAAGTAGAAATACACACCAAACTTTGTGCTTGTGGAACGTTCATCTTATCCTATTTATTGAATCCTATGTTTTGAAATGGCAAAATCTATTAAGTACTTTCTAGGTTTTGTACGTTACTTACAATGTTTATATAAACAGGAGATTTTCCCTGGAATCAGAAATACTCAGACTCCGCATTGCTCAGCTCTCTTCAGTCCTTTGTGGAACTACACACATATTAATAGAAACTGACTTTCAGTCACAGAGACCCATGTTCTTTGTTTAAGGTTATGGAAACAGTTGTGTCCTCCCGTAAAAAGTCTCTAAATAAATGAATTGGAAGTTTCCATCGTCTTTTATCAGCATGATGACATTTCTGTTGGCTTCAAATATCCATTGATATGTTATTACATTTAGGAAAAATTAGTAGAACATTCCGTGGCTGCAGCAGACCCTGTTGGCTTCCATATGTGGACATTAATTACATGAATTATCTTCTAAGTCTTACTTTTATTTTTTTGTTGGTGGAACCAGGAATTGAACTCAGGCCCTTGTGCTTGCCAGGGAAGTGCATATTCTACTGAGCCAACTACCTGGCCCCCTACGTCTTACTTATAGAATTTTATACAGGGAGCTAAATTTACTCATATAAACCTCAACTTCATTATAATTCACAAATGAAATTTTCATACCTAAGTTATATCTTTACCTTTCTAACTAGCTATCATCTTCATACTGTCATGTGTACTGTAGATTTCTTTGTCTTTTAAGACATTCATGGAAGCTTTTCCAGAATTAAAGGTCTGCAGAGTTTTACTGAAAAGTGTTTTATTATATTTTGATGGGGATGAAAGGGATAAATTACATTTTATAGAAATTATAGATAAATATAATCAATTTTAAACTATGGAACTATTATGAACATTTTTTCTGTGATGCTTCATATACACTAGGGACTTATATTATTCAGAGATAAATTTGAAACCATCTTCAAAGCAATCAAGTGAAAGCGATAACTTTCCATACAGGAGTACAAGAGAGGATGATTTGGGGGTACTTGAAAATATCCAAGAAATTCATAAAGGCCTTATTCTCTAAAAGGTATATTCTCTCAAAAATTTTAAACAAGAGAGTATACCTGTTTTGCATGATATGATGAAAAATGTGCTAATAAATTTCTAGATTCCTTCATTTACATGAGATAATTTAAATTATAGTGTCATTGCCACTGATCATTTGAGGAGACTTTGGCACATGGCCTTATTCTTTAAATCAACTGAAGAATCAGTGACCACCCAGATTCTGCCTAGTATATATAATGGTATATATTTTTTGCCTTGAGGTAGACTTGATGCAAAAGTAAGAGCTTTTTCTTTACACTTTCCTTTTTGTCACTAGATGCAATCTGCTCTTCAATGTCAGAAGATGTTGTACAGAAGAAAAGAGATGTCAATAGAAGACAAAGTAAGAAAGGTAAACCAAAAGTAAAAATACAGAGAACAGGCCAAAACAATCCCCCAGAAAAATATTAAAAAGGAATAAACCTTGAAACTAGCAAAAATCTGTACATAACATATTGGTTAGGGTTTGTTAGAAGAATAGAACAAATAGATTGGTTTCCTTAGATTGGTTTATAGGATCAAATGCTGGTTAGTCCCACAATGAGTTTCTGTATACTGTAGGCCTAGAGGATCCAGTAATTTCTCATTCCAAGAAGCTGGAAGCCTTAGAACAAGATCAATTGAGGATGCACTGTCTGTCTGAGACTGAAGGCCTGGAATCAGCCTGGAGAGTCACTGGTAGGAGTACACATAGAAGGGTAAAGAATCTGGAGTCTGATATCAGTAAGTAACATCAGCAAAAAAAGATGCACCTAATCAAAATGAATGGAGCTTTTGAATCTTTCTTTCACATTTTGACTATTGGATGATGGCAACCACATGCTTCACAGATAATTCTGTCCAGTCCTCTCAGGAAACACCATCACAGACACATCCAGACTCAACCAGAAGTGTGCTATACCAATCTAGACATCTCTTAACCCAATCAAGTTGACTCTCCAGATTAACTGTCAATTTAGAGAGGCTGAGGCAGGAAGAATGAAAATATGAGCCCTATGTGGGCAACTTGGTGAGTTCCTGGCTTAAAATAAAGAAAAAGTTAAAAGAGGAAATGGCTGGGGATACCTCTGGGTAGTCTCTCTTGTGAAAACAGACAAAAAAGATAAAATGTCACAGATGCCAAAGGGGTTACTTATTTTAGGGAAGAATCTTACCATTGGACTTGAATTCTACTTTTGGCAAATAAATTGCCTATAAAGGACAACACTCAATTACTAAAAAAATTGCCCTTCCTTTCCCAAGGGTCCACTTAGCTGAGTCTATTGGAGTAATTTGAATAATGAATGTCATAATTAGTTTACTGTTATATATTTATACCCTCCTGTACTGTATTTGTCTATATAAATTACCAATGTATCAGTTAAGATACCTTGATCAGCTTAAAGAGAATAAACCCATTAAAAGCCCAGGAAAATCAATGACTACTATCAACATACCAGTGGG
The DNA here is from genome assembly GCA_004027165.1 of Ctenomys sociabilis. Lineage (NCBI taxonomy): Eukaryota > Metazoa > Chordata > Mammalia > Rodentia > Ctenomyidae > Ctenomys > Ctenomys sociabilis. The sequence continues at coordinate 51,266 of PVKA01010812.1, forward strand.
AATAAAAAAAACTGATCAATTGTGTCACTATCAATTAATTTACAATCCAACTGCTTCTATCTGAGGCTTTTAGTAATTTGTACATCTCATTGGTTTCTTATGTTTTGGTTGGCTAAGTTATATCACAATATCAAATTCAGGATACTTAATAATAGATGATATTTGTGAAAGATCTCACATTCATCTGTATGAAAGCTTGAGTTATCTGTCCACATGTCTACTTAGCATAAAGACTATTTCTTTTCTTTCTTTCTTTCTTTCTTTTTTTTTTTTTTTGTTTGTTTTTTGAGACAGGGTCTCACTACGCAGTTCAGGCTGGCCTTAAGCTCACTTTGTAGCTCAGGCTGGTCTCGAACTCACAACAATCCTCCTGCCTCAGCCTCCCGAGTGCTGGGATTACAGGCATGTGCCACGATGCCTGGCTATAAAGACTATTTCTGATACTGTTTAGAAACAGAATGTAAATATGTGACTTTTAAAATCAGAATTACAAGATAAATTTGGAGAGGAAAATAACTTGGGGGCAAATTCCAGCCAAGTAACAGTAAATAAATGAATTCTTCCAACTGAAGCTTGAATAAATTTAAAAATATATTTGTTCCCAGTCACACCTTCACATGAGACCATAGCCTCAGATGGCAGCTTGATTGCAGCCTTGTAAGAATGTGAGACAGAGCATGCAGCTTAGCCAAGCCCAGGTTACTGACCCACACAACTGCATTGTACAGTGATTCTAAATTTTGAACTAAATTATAGTACACTAAGAGGTAATTAATACAAAGATAAATGTGGCAGTGACATATTTCACTTCCAGAAAAAAAAGTTTTAAATAAAAATATATGCTAGTCTCATCCTTCTTCTTGATCACTGGACTTACAGTATAATGGATGGAAATTTTGCAGCTATTTTGAACCACAGAATAAAGTAGAAGAGAACCTGGGTGCCTGAGGTTATAATGTTTATTGTTTCTCTGAATCACCCATATCCACATATACAACACAGAACAATATTAACTTTTTGTTGAAGGATAATTACTTATTTTTCTGTTGCATCTGGTTACTTGAAGATCTAACACTAAACAATTATGGCACCTAATACTGTTCTTATCACCTGATATTTAATATATGCTAGTTATCTTTCTACCAGAGCATTATGAAAGAACAAATGCAAAATACCTTGCAAATAGTTCTTGTATTAATAAACACGCAGATTATTTTCAAAATAGATTTGATGTATGAGGTGAATTTTTCTCATGAAACTCCATCCCAAGTAGACTTTTCTATTTACCTGACAAATATGCCAGCTGCTCTAAGGAAATTTAAATGCTCTTTGTAATGGAAAACATTTATTTTATAGTTACAATATTCAAACTTAATTCTATCAATTGCTTTAAATAAAACTTTCAGTATTATTTTTCCTAAGAAAATATATATACACACATATATCAATTTCATATATATTTTATATAAAAGAGAAATGTGTTCTTATTTGTCACTGGCCTGCAGTATGAATTTCTCAAAGTTCTTTTCAACTTCAAAGCCTCATTTTCTTTATTGGCAAGATATAAACAATATTCTTCTGTGTGTTAGTTGAATGGGATAGTACACCTAAAATGTTTAGCATAGTGCTCAACACAAGTGACCATTATGTAAATGTAATTGCAGTCATCATATTATTTCGAAGGTTATTGCCAATACATTTCTTTAAAACAAAGATTATATGTTGATCCTGCCTTTCTCTGTTTCTCTGTGTTAAAAGGCTGATTTTGTGAGGAGGTTTTTTTTTTGTTGTTGTTTTTGGTTAGCTCAGGCTGACTAAAGTGCTAGTCTGGTAAGGCACTTAGGGCAGGGATCGAACCATGTTCCCCTGTGCCTGACTAGATTTGCCCTTACAGACACTTAAACAACAGAGCTAACCCACAAGCTCCTCAGGCTGACTTTATGTTCCTCTGCAAAAAATGCCTACATTTGAAACAATGAGTCTATTGTTAAGAATATCAGGTACTAAGAAACTAGGAGAGCAGATTTTTTCTTTTATGAAGCAGCAGAAATTGATGGACACCCTGTAAATTCCTCTCCACATAGAGAGTGTTTTCTTATTTTTATACCTACACACCAGTCAATAATGTCAACAGATTATTATTATTTTTTTTGTCAGAACCGAGGATTGAACTCAGGCCCTTGCACTTGCCAAGGAAGCGCTTCTTCCACTAAGCCATCTCCCTGGCCCCTATTTTTCTTGAAGAACTTCACAAGTGAAAGATCTCACCATCCTACCTTACTGTTCTTCTGTCTTTTATTATGGTGTCTTGTCTCTGAGATGTTAAAATTCTGAGGTCATAATTTTTACATTTGGACTCACGGAAATACCTAGACACATAGAAACTTTTTCACTATATGATCACTGGTATTACTTGTAGTTATCCAATGTTTATAATCACAATTAAAGCCAAAATGGTGCTCAAAGTTTGAGCTTTCCTCCTGGGGAGTTTTGCCAGTATTTTTGTTTGTTTCTTTGTTTTTGCTTAAGGGATATCTGGAAGATAACTAAATTTGGCAAATGTTTGTTGTCCTAATTTGAAAAGTCAGGGGCCAGGAAGATAGCTCAGTGCCTGGCAAGCACAAGGGTCTGAGTTCAATCCTTGGTTCTGCAAAAAAAATAAATAAATAAATAAAATTGAAAGTCAAATCTAGTCATATAATGTAGTCAGAGATTAGGGCGGATTACATATTGGTTAAGCTGTGACCCTGAGCTGAACTGAATCATCATGGTGCTGGGGATGGAGGGCCCACTTGAGCATTGTTAGCACAAAAGTACAATTGACGTAGAAGATGCTAGCAATTTTGATCCTCCTGGAGGAGTGAGTCATACATTTTTTAAAATTTTATGTATTTAGTACAGGGTCTTTTTACGCAGCTCAGACTCATAATGATTTTCCTATTTCAGTCTCCCTAGAGCATGGTGTGTGTCACCATGCCCAGTCTTAGTGGCCAGCTCAGCACACCTGGGGCAGGTCTTGCACCCCATGCTATACTGGGGATGGAACGCAAGTCCTTGGGCTTACCAGGCAGGCACTTAGACCGCTGAACTACCTCTCTGGCCCCTTGTGATACTTTCTTTCTTTTTTTAATGCATTTTGTACAGGGTTGAACTATGCCACTTGGACTCATAGTTTTCAGTCTCCCCAGTGCTGGGATTGCAGGCATGCATCACCATTTCAGGACTCTGTTGCTGGTTCAGTGTACCCAGAGATGGGGCCAGCACAGCATTGGAGCCTGGGGATTGAATCTTCATACTTGCACTTGCCTAAGCAGGCATTTAGTCCACTGAGCTAAGTTGCCAGCCCTTGTATACTTTCTTGACGTGAACTCAGCTGTTCTCATAGATGGTGGAGCTTGGGTCCTTGATATTGCTGAGGATACCTGTAGTTCTCTTTGAGGGCGCATAGGTCGTTACTTTGAGCATTGCTTCCCAGCTCTAATGCAAATCACTCAGCCTGTGGCATAGATTCTGCATCCCCATAGTTCACTTTCTAGATTCCGGCATTGATTTTTAGGCCTTCCCAGTGCAGATCTTTGATACAGACCTGCATAAATCATTATTGTGGACTCTCCACCTCCAACTAGACTCCTGGAGGACACTATTATAGGTTTGAGGTTTTCAGCAGACTCATGTAAGACATTGCTGTGGGGTCCAGGCCTTCAGCTGGATTCTTTAGGCTATCTTCCCAGCTTGAAATAAATTTCTTGTACAGGAAAAAGATGTTGTGACTTACCTTCATGATGCTTTGTTCCAGTCTTGTTTTACTAGTGGGTGGCTAGTACTGCGTGGACAGATCTGCTGCACAATTTTGCATTTGACTCTTGGGGTAAATATTATAAAATAATCCTATAAATTCTGAATCTGATATTAAAACTTTTCCTTTGTGAACCTTGACTACAACAGATATTCATATGAAATTTTCTGTGCTGTTCATACAATTTTGGCTTTCAGGAGACTCCTGAATACTAGAATTTTCACATAAAAATTTTTGCTTTCCATTCCACCAAATGTGTTAGTTCCCTCAGAACTTAAATCAATGGTGAATTATTATAGATTTAATCGATAATAAAGAAACTTTGAGTTGGCTCTAGGTTTATTATTTTATTTTTGTATTTTAGGGAAGGGTCTACAGTGTGTTCAAAAAGGGAATATAAATGAAGGACCATTTTGTATCTGTATACACAAAATAGGATAGATATACAGCTACTTTCTCTTAATTCACTGAGAAGAAAGATTTGTGCTAATAGTGTTTGGGCAGGATATCATGTCTGCATCTTGTACTATGAATAACTACTATGAAGACAACAATATGCAATGTATTCATCATTGTAAATATCCTATTAACCTGTCTTGAAACAATCTCATTGCTATTGTTTCTCAATAAAATTAATTTAAAAAACTACAAGGTGTTGAGTCTCACTACTAGATCGAACTCATAGTGATCCACCTGTTTATAGCCTCCCAAGAGCTGGGATTACAGGCATGCACCACCACAGCTAATCTCAATTGCTGTCTCAACACGCCCCAGGGGTAGGGCCAGCATGGAAGGCCTGTGGATTGAACCCCCAGCCCCTGTACCTGCCTGTATGCACTTTAATGCAATGTGATGTTTGGTCAGCCCTATGGCTCCAGGTTTAGCAGGCTCAGGTATTCTGTCAAAATGACTGTTTAATAGGTCAAACAGCATTTTCAGATTTTAATATTGATGAAATACATTTTTTATTTCATTTATTGAATGTAGGGTTTCACTGTGCCGCTCAGATTCATAGTAATCTTCCTGCATCAGCCTTCCCTGTGCTGGGATTGTAGGTGTGTGCCACCACACTGTTTCAGGGCCAGCATGGCATGCCTTGCATTCTAGGGCCAGCATAGCATGGGGTACTGCAGATTAAACTCCGGTCCTTGTGCTTGTCAGGCAGACTCTTAGACCACTGACCTATCCTCCCAAACTGAAATGTATTTCTTATAGAGGACAAAGATGTTCTGATTTACCTTCATGGTGGTTTGTTCCAATTTGTTTTTACTAGTGGGTGGCTAATAGAAGCTGCACAATTTTACCACTATTGAACATTGTGGATCTGGGTTCCATGTGAAATAGACAGATTTTTAAAATCATGATAGTTGTTGATAACATGCTGTTAATTAGTAGTGTTAATGGTTTGTCGATGTCTACATATTTTAAAGCTCTAAGAAGAGAACTGTCAACTGTTGTGATGACCTACCCAAGTGGTCTTAAAGTAAATGTTTTCTCTCTGTTTTGTATTGAGGCCATTTCTATTTTATTCACATACACTAAGATGATCATAATTTTTAAAACTAGAGATAGTAAGTATTGGTGAGGATGCAGAAAATTTGAAACCTTCATTAATAGTAATTCTTCAAGGAGTTAGATATAGAATTACCATATAGCCCAGCAATTCCACTTCTAGGTATATGCTCAGAATTATTGGAAATGAATGTTAATACAAAATTCTGTACATGAATATCCATAGTGCCATGTTACTCTGGTCAAAAGGGGAAGTAATACATATGTCCATCAAATAATGAGTGGTTAAACATATATATATATATATATACACACACACACACACACATATATATATATATATATATATATATATATATATATATTATCACTGAGTTATGTTTCCAGCCTGAAATACATTTTTATGTTTCCAGCCTGAAATATATTTTTTATACAGGACAAAGATGTTCTGATTTACCTTTACCTTCATATCCTTCATATCATATAAGGATTTTTTTGGGGGGGCATACCACACTCTTTGTGCCAGAATGCTTTCTTGTATAACTTGAAATCTGGGGTTTTGATGATCCCTGCCTTGCCCATGCTGCCTAAAATTGGTTTTGCTATTCCAGATTTTTCTCTTCTTGTTCCATGTGAATTTTATGATTGCTTTCTCTAATTCAATGAGAAATGATGTTGGTATTTTGATTGGGATGGCATTAAGTATATCTAACAGCTTTGGAAGTATAGCCATTTTGATTATGTTTGTTCTGTCTATCCAAGAATGGAACATATCTTTCCATGTTCTGATATCCTCTTTGATCTTTTTCAGATTACTATTATTTTTGATGTAAAGGTCCTTCACTTCCTGAGTTAGGTTAATTATTATGGTATTTTACTTCTTGCTACCTTTGCATTTTCTGTCTTTTTGCCTTGGATGCCCATCTTATGCTCTTACTTAACTTTTATTTCATGGCCTAAGTAGAACTGTCACTTCTCAAACTGGCTTAGCTTCTGTTTCCTCTGTTGTACTTAATATCATATAGTATAGTAAACTTAGATACTGGGTTATATAGTTACTCATCCTTGTATGACTAACTCCCCCACCCCAAAAACTATGAGATCCTAAAGAATAAGATCCATGCCCAGTTTCCAATTGGCTGAGTTCCTGAGTTCCTAATAGCTAAAAAAGTTTATAATGTTTATATAGAGAGTTTATAGTGGAGCTCAGAAAATTTCGTGAGATTCTTAATTATAAAAATGACAATATAATATAGTTTCCTTGGATCAAGGAGAATAATGAAAATATTGTTGAAAACCTGGTGCTATCTGAGGATGACTTCAATTGCCATAGAATTCTTTTTGTGAATTTTAGCCACAAGGAATTCTGTCTCAAAGCCTCAACGATTTATCTCCTCCCAAGGTATAGTCTTTGCTGTTTTCTTCCCAGTTTCTCCATTTGAAAAAGTTTCTTGATTATTTGTACTGGCAAAAGTATTTCCTGTAGATGTTCTTAATGCAAAATACATCATTCTGAGATCATGGGATCTACACTGAAGAACATTTTTTTTCTATTTTGTATCTGCTGTCGTGGCTCAATTGATCTGAAGAACTGGACACATTTTTTGTGACCTGATTCTCCAGAAAAGAAATCCCCCTCATCCCTAGAGCCCTTGAAAGTCTCTAGACGCTTTAGCAAGGCAGGTGAATATGCCAACTTCAGCACTCTGCCAGTTTCCATCCTCTACATGTTTTTAACCCTCAAGGTAGTGAAATGTTTGGAGATATTCTTTAATAACAGTTGTTTGGCAAGAAAAATAGAAAAAAAATGTAGCAGCCAAGGGTCACAGTTTTTGCATTCTGCACAAATATCTTTAAGCATGTTCTGTTTTTACTTTTGCGGATTAAAAGGCTCATAGTGTTACAAGTCCTCCAGATTTTTGGGGCTTTCATTCATCTAGTTCACAACTTTAATTCTGTCACAACTTTAATTCTAGATTGCACACATTCTTCACAATTTTGGAACATTTGAAAGTGCTGCTATTTCCAATACCTACTGTTTTCCTATACATCTCTTTATGTATGATGTTTTCATTTTCTAAAGGAAGCATACAGCTTGAGGATCACTGATCCTTAAGGGCATCAATAGATCGCATCTGAAAAATACATAAATCTCCTCTGACTATTATCTAAATAAAACAATACTTTATGTGTTCCTTTTTTGAGGGATGAGATCCACAAAATAACTTTAGATTGCCAAATGGATATAAAGTGTGCTCTAGAACCACTATCATTAACCTAAATAAACTGGGGCTGGGGAGATGGCTCAGTGGAGTAATCACTTCCCTGGCAAGAACAAGGGCCTGAGTTCAATACTCGGTTCCAACAAAAATAAATAAGTGAATAAATAAATAAATAAACCTATTTTAAGGGAGCCCTTCAGAGAACAAAATAATAGTGTTTCACTCTAAAAGTTTCCTCTCTAGGATTTGTCTGTCTTTAGGGAGTTCTTATGAAATGAGACTTGAACTTTTTTGCATTATTTTCTGAAAGAAACCTCACACCTTGAAACTGAATCTCTTTGTTACACTTAGAGATCTGGCTGAGCTGCTCAAAGTCATATAGAATTCACCAGCTGTAGCTTGGAAAGAAGAAACAGTAAAGGAACTGTTTCTGGACTTACAAATCTTTTAAAAATTATTTAAGGTCCAGTTGTTACTTTTAGTTTGCTGGAGAAAATGTCCTAGCATGTTAATATCTATGAATTTACATGTGTAAACTTGTGTACATTTCTTTATCAATCTTCATTTATTCAGCACTCTTAGATGATTTATATCCTCACAGGCCTTAAAAACCTGAAGACAGAGTGTTACACATACTCCAAATTATTTATGCATAAAAATATGAGGTTTGGCCATTGGACCCACTGACATAGCTAAACATTTTGGCCTCCTCAAAAGGTAGAGTGTGGGGATGTGGTGGTTTGTGGACTTACATTCCACAGTCTGCAATGGTCTGTGGGGGAAGTGAAGAGTGGGTAGAAAAAGAGCTCCTTCAACTTCGCAGGTCACTCTTTGAGAGAGTTTCATCCACTGATGCAAACATTAGAGTTGGAACACTTTCAGGTTTTGTCACCTTGGAGCTCTCATTGCTTGCCTTAAGTCATTCCCTTTCTCAACACAGATCCTTGTACTTAGGTGTGGTTTGGCTTAGTAGGGAAGGTTACATAGTGTTTATATTTACTGGTTTTTATCCTTGTTCTTATGTTCAACACTCACTGAGCTTCTCTACTTATCTGTATTTTAATATTTGTCTAGAAATATTGAAATCATTGCCAATGACATACTTTGGATCCTTCATGTAACGAAATGCTCAGAACACAATATTCAGTAGACACTGATTATTTCAGTATGCATGATAAGTGATGATTTGTCACCTCTGACTTAATATTTCTATCTTCAAAGAGACTGATATTTGGATATTTTATTACATGCATAAAACTGCAAGATAGGGCCAGTGAGATAACTCAGTGGACTAAGTGCCTGCTTAGGCAAGTGCAGGGAACAGGTTTGGTCCCTGGCACGATATACCATGCTGGCTCTACCCCAGGTGCACTGAGGTAGCCACTGACCCGATGTGGTGGTACACGACTCTAATCCCAGTGCTGAGGAGGCTGAAAACAGGAGGTTCACTATGAGTCAAGCTGTGTAGTGAGACCCTATATCAATTACATTAAAACAAAACCCTACAGGATAGTGTTCATTGCACATATATGACTTTTATAGGTTCAAACTCAGTATAGTGGACTCTTGATTTACAAACTCAGTTCCTTTGTGAGAGCTGGATGTAACTCAAGTTGGTTATGAATCAAGATTATTTTTTCCCATAAGAAATAATGGAAATACTGATAGTATGTTTAAAAATTCCAGAAGCACCCCTGAACTAATATTTTCATAATAAAAAAGATCATATAATGTATGTAATTTACCAGAAGCATCAATAATTTTCCTACTATGTTCACCACAAATTATAACATGTGCCTAGCTTATCAGAGACAACAATTTCATACTGTACTGACCATTCAAGTTGACATCTGATTTGCAGGAAATCAAGATGATTGCTGTTTGGAAAGAGAGTCCTCTTCTACAAGAACATCAAGAATCAATCCTTTCTGTCCTGGGGAGAGTTTGTAGCCCACTAGGACCTGTATCAGGCTCATTAAGCCTGAACTGTCTCGGAGCTAAAACAGGATCTACTGTTGTATGATTTTGTCTTTTTCTTAACACTGATCTTTTCAATTGTGATTCCTTCCTTTACATTCCCTTCCTTTCTTAGCTTTTTTTCAGCTTTTTGAGTGTCATTTTTCTACAGTAGCAATTATATAAAGCACTAATCAAACTCACATACACAAATATATGCATCTAGGCTCAGACTGACACACATGCTTACATACACTTCTCTGGTATAGTGGATCTTTGTTTACAATTTCACAAGTGGCTGGTATAACTCAAGGCTTTGGTTGTAAACTGAACCTGAAATTTCCGTCATAATCCAAGTTGTTCATTTGTGAGACCAGTTGCAACTTGAGAGTTCACTGCAGTTTTTTTTTTTTTATTTTATTGAAGTATAAATATCAATGAGACAGTTTTACGACACCTTAACAAGACAGATTTGAAAAATTAATACATTGCAGACTGTTTTCATAATGTTTTGGTATCGTACAAGGTGCACACCTGATATTATACTTACAGACATTGTTATAGCTGATGTCTCTTATCATTAAATTGAGAGAGTGTAGCTGTTTACGTATCTTATTTTTTATACCTGAATTATATCAAAGAATCAATAACTAATACTTTCTACCTTGTTATTTTCCTAGTGGTTGTCCATAGTAATAGAAACCAACATAATATCCTTTCCAATCGTCATTAGTACAAATCTTGCCTCTCATAGAATTATGTAGAAGCACGGCATATCTATCCCAACTGTACTGTCCATACACACACGATTCTTCCTTTCTATGCTCCTTCCTTTGTCTACACCTGTCAAAGATGGGCACTCCATTGTCATTCAACCAATTTAGGTGCCTGAACTCAACGACACAATCCAACACAGTCCAGCATTCCACAATAATAGTGAGTTATCTGAAGAAGTTGTTGACTATAGCCATTTATAGCTCAAATTATTATTATGGCCCTGCATTGTATACCTCAGTTTTATGCTTTTCTGTTGGATGGTTAAGACCTAGATAGAGCAATACCTATATACCAAAACATGTAGTTTTTGTTTCTGATGAGGTCAGTGAAGTCCCCTCACTGTTCATCTTCCAATCCTGTACCTTATTCTGTAAATCCTTTGTTTGTGTCATCCATGTGGATGAGTCACGGCCAATGCTTGACCAGTTTGCTCTCTGTGAGAGCCTGAGAGAAAGTTTTCTCTTCATGTGACTCTCCCCAGGCACACTATAGAACTTCAATCTCTTTCCTGTGTGGCTACATAATCTCCTTGTTCAGAAAATTTGGGGCTCAACTGTGTTTCATGATGGTGCAGTACAGGTTCTCCTGTGTCCTGAGTCTTTGCTGACCTTGAAAGTCTAGGGCCAAAATGTTGGCTGGCCTTGTGGCTCTTCTATTTCTCCAATTTTGATCTGTCATCTTAGGTTGTTAACCTTCCAGAAGAAAAGTTGTTTAGTACCCTGCAGCGTATGCCATTCAGTTTGCCCTGTCTATCTAACTTAATTGTTTTTTGTTGTTGTTGTACATTTCTATTTGTATTTCTTCATTTCACTTCTTATACTAGGGAGACTATACAATATTTTCACAGTGATGATCTTAGTTGTTGTTCTTATTATTAGGACATAATATCTGATGCTCACCACTTAAATGGAAGGGTTTTATTTTTTATGTTTTGTACTGAGGACAAAGTATGCAGGGTCTACAGGGTCTTACTGTGTAGATCAAACTCATAGTGATGTTTCAAAATTTTTGAAATTTTTGAGGCTGTTTACAGCCTCCCAAATTCTGGGATTATAGGTGCCACTAACATGCCCAGTCTCAATCTCCATCTCAGTGCACCCCTGGGGTAGGAATGGCACAGCAGGCCCAGGTACTAAACTCCAAGCCCCTGCATCTGCCTTAATCCATTGAGCTATTTGGCTGGTCCGAGAGTTTTATTTTTTATTTTTTTTTTCATTTATTTTTATTTTATTAAAATACAAATGTCAATCAGACAGTTTCAAGACACCTTAACCATACAGAGTCGATGAATTAATACATTGCAAACTGTTTTCATAACGTTTTGGTATTGTGCAAGGTGCATACATGAAATTATATTTACAGGTTTTTTTATAGCTAAATTATATCAAAGATTCAATAATTATTTACCTAGTGGATGACCATAGCACTAAAAGCCGACATAATATCCTGTCCAACCACCATTAGTGCAGATCTTGCCTCTCATAGAATTATGTAGAAGCACAGCGTTATCTATCCCAACTGTACTGTCTATACACACACATC